>CAMZMU010000116.1:23377126-23668412 GCA_947311845.1 Poa pratensis | reverse complement strand
CGCACATTGGCCTGCCCTACAACGCCATCCTCGGCTACCCCGCCCTCGCGAAGTTCATGGCCGTCACGCATCACGCCTACAACATGGTCAAGATCCCTGGCAGCGGCGGCACCATCACCATCCATGGTCACGTACAGGACGCTACACGCGCTGTCGAGCTCGCCTACAAAGCCGCTGCCATGGCGTTCCTGCTGACGAAGACCTGGAGCCCCTCGCGAGGCCCAAGAAGAAGAAGCAGCTGTTCTCTCAGGAGCAGGCCGCTACAAAGAAGGTGTCGCTGAGCACCAGCTCGGGGCTGAGGGCTCGGGGGCTAGCGTCACCATAGGCGCTGGCTTGCCTCCCAAATAGGAAAGCGCGCTCGTCGCCTTCCTTCGGGCAAATTCTGACATGTTCGCATGGACTCCGTCAGAAATGTCCGGCGTACCAAGGGAGGTGATCGAGCACCACTTAGCTGTGTGTCCAACGCACGCCCCGTCAAGCAGAAAGCACGGAAACAAGCCCCTGAGAAGCAAGCCTTCATCATCAAAGAAGTAGAAAAGCTAAAAGCAGCAGACATTCGAGAAGTTGCCCACCCCACCTGGGTCTCTAATGGCGTGTTGTCCCAAAACCCAATGGGGAGGCCGGCTCTGCATCGATTACACTGATGTAAATAAAGCCTGCCCCAAGGACCCATACCCCATGCCAAGGATTGATCAGATCGTGGACTCCACAGCGGCTGTGATCTCCTCTGTTTTCTGGAGCCTTCTCAGGCTACCACCAGATCAAAATGGCTAAAGAGGACGACGAGGGAAAACAGCATTCCTCACCCCCTGTGGCGTGTATTGCTACACTTGCATGCCCTTCGGGTTGAAGAACGCCGGCGCCACCTTCCAGAGGCTCATGAGGATCGCCCTGGGGGCTCAGATGGGAAGAAATGCAGAGGCATATGTTGACGACATCGTAGTCAAGTCTCGCGAGGGAGACACTCTCTTGAAGGACCTCGAGGAGACCTTCGCCAGCCTGCGCAAGGTGAACATCAAGCTAAACCCCGCCAAGTGCGTCTTCGGGGTACCTTCAGGCAAACTCCTCGGGTTCCTCGTGTCCCATCGCGGCATAGAAGCAAACCCTGACAAGATCAAGGCCATAGAAGAAATGCAGCCACCTCGCCGCCTCAAGGACATGCAGCGCCTAGCTGGGTGCATGGCCAGCTTGGGCCGCTTCATCTCCAAGTTTGGCGAGAGGGCCCTGCCATTTTTCAAGATCATGAAGAAGTCCGGCACCTTCAAGTGGACTCCAGAGGCAGACAAGGCATTTGAGGACTTGAAGAAGTACTTGGCTAGCGCACCACCAGTTATGGTAGCCCCCAGGACGGGCGAGCATCTAAAGCTGTACCTTGCAGCCACTCCACAAACCGCAAGCGCCGTCCTGGTGGTCGAAAGAGAAGAGCCAGTCCTCCCCAAGAAAAGTGCTGCCACTCCAAGTCCAGAGCCTCCCGACAAGGAAAAAGTCCCTCCAGGCCCAGAGCCAGACCCACAGCCAGCTGTCGAGCCTACTACAGGCCCCCCGAGACTCCTCCACAAGAAAACCTCGCCAAAGGGCCTGAGGAGTCCTCGAGGGAGCCAAACGCGCGTCACCTCCACAACCCTTGTCGAGCATCCTGTCTATGTCAGTACTGTCTAAGAGATGCTCGCGAGCGGTACCCTATGCAGCAGAAGCTCCTTCTCGCCCTGCTCATCGCCTCCAGAAAGCTGCGCCACTACTTCCAGGGCCACCCTGTCACGGTGGTCACATCATTCCCCTGGAGCAAATCCTGCGCAACCCCAACGCCACTGATCGCGTAGCAGGGTGGAACATCGAGCTGCAGCCTTTCAACTTGCGCTTTGACACCACAAGGGTCATCAAAGGAAGAGCACTGGCAGATTTTGTCGCGAATGGACGGACCCAACTCCTGAAGAGCCTCTGAAGCAGAAACTGTACCGCCTGGAGATACAATGCCAAGCCACTGGACCATGCACTTCGATGGAGCTTTCTCCTGCCGCAACGGAGGCGCTGGCGTTGTCCTGACCTCACCTAAAGGCGACAAGCTCTACTACGCCATCCAGTTGTGCTTCACGATGGACAAGATCTCCAACAACATCGCTGAATATGAAGGCCTCCTCGCCGGGCTCAGAGCTGCATTGCCCTCGGTGTCAAGCACCTACTCATCAAAGGCGACTCCCAGCTCCTGGTCAACTTCTCCAACAAGAGCTACACCCCTAAAGACAGCCATATGGCTGCCTACCTTGAAGAGGTCCGCAAGCTCGAGAAGCACTTCAGGGGCATGGAGCTCATGCACATCCCGCGCAAGGAGAACCAGGAAGCAGATGACATCGCCAAGCGCGCATCGCGAAGGGAGGCCCAGCCCGCAGGTTCTTTGAAGAGAGGCTCTCCAAGGCGTCCATAAAGCAGCCGCTAGCACCAGCTACAAGCACAGACGAAGTACTCCCCACCTCCACAGGTGGCGCACCCAACTGTGGCCCATCCTCAGGGGAGCGTCTGATGCTGACCATGGTGCACCAAGAAACAGGCTGGGTTGACGAGCTCAAGGACTACTTGCTAAAAGGAGTCCTTCCCGAGGAAGACGCAGAGGCAGAACGAGTCGCTCGACAAGCGAAATCCTATTACATCCTTGAGGGAGACCTATACCGCAAGCGCCCAAATGGCATTGCCCTCAAGTGTGTGCCTCCTGAGGAAGGACGCATGCTCCTCAGGGACATACACAGTGGAGAGTGCGGCCACCATTCCTGCGCGCGCACCCTCGCTGGCAAGGTCTTCAGGAGCGGTTTCTACTGGCCTCAAGTGCTTCAAGATGCCGTCACCATCGTTCAGTCTTGCGATGCATGCCAGTTCCACGCCAAGCAAGTCCATCAGCCTGCACTGGGACTCCAGACCATCCCGCTCTCCTGGCCGTTCGCGGTCTGGGGGCTGGACATCTTGGGACCCTTCCCGAGATCGCAAGGGGGCTACCGCTTCCTCTTCGTGGCTGTTGACAAGTTCACCAAATGGGCAGAGGTTGAAGCGGTGCGCACCATCCCAGCCAGGGCAGCCGTGAAGTTCATCAGAGGCCTGGTCTGCTTTGGTGTGCCAAACCGCATCATCACCGACAATGGCTCACAGTTCACCAGCGGCATCTTCAGGGCTTACTGCGAGAGCCTCGGCACCAAGCTCTGCTTCGCCTCGGTAGCTCACCCACAGAGCAATGGTCAAGCCGAGCGAGCAAATGCTGAGGTCCTCAAGGGCCTCAAGACGAGAAGTTTCAACCGCCTCAAGGGCTA
Organism: Poa pratensis; assembly: GCA_947311845.1. Taxonomy (NCBI): domain Eukaryota; kingdom Viridiplantae; phylum Streptophyta; class Magnoliopsida; order Poales; family Poaceae; genus Poa; species Poa pratensis. The sequence goes on along the minus strand of CAMZMU010000116.1, from coordinate 23,665,119 downwards.
CGGCAAGGGCTGGATCGATGAGCTCCCCTCCGTGCTCTGGTCCATCCGCACGAACCCTACAAAGCCCACTGGTGAGACGCCATTCGCCCTGGTGTATGGAGCCGAAGCAGTCCTCCCACAGAGATCAAGCAGGTCCGCAAGGGTCCTTGCCTTCAATGAGGACAATCAAGAAGACCTCCACAACGACGACCTGCTGTTCCTCGACGGGTTGCGCCGCCGCCGCCCTCAGAGCGGCAAAGTACCAGCAAGACCTGCGACGCTACCACAGCCGCCACATACGTCCGCGCACTCTCGAGACAGGCGACCTTGTCCTCAGGAGGATCCTCTCCAGGGAAGGTCTCCACAAGCTCTCGCCCATGTGGGAAGGCCCCTACAGGGTCGCGCATGTCGCCAGACCGGCGCGGTACGCCTCGAGACGGAGGACGGCATCCCGGTCAAGAACCCTTGGAACATCGCGCATCTACGCAAGTTCTACCCGTGATCTCTATCACACCAGGCATTTTTTGTCTCTAGAGGAAAGCGCACAGCTTCACCTCCAAGCTTCACAAAAGCTTCTCTCTTGAGGGCCAGTCCCTCTGAGCTCTTCCTGTAACGTGCCGCAGGCCGTGAAGAGTCTCAGCCACTGAATGTGGTCCCCATGCCTCGACATGGAAACTTTATCTTGGCAATCCAAGTGTAACGAACCAATTCGTTTCCTAGTGAAACATTGCGCTACGGCGCCGCTATGTAATATTTTGGGGGTGAGTTTTTAGTTCTCATTACTCTGTGTTTTCATTCGCGCTTATATCTTTCCTTGCGCACCTCGCGAGCGGGGGCTGAGTACGGTGACTGTGCCTCGGGAGCTTCCCAGCAGCACTGCAAAACCCAAGGGATCCGAGCTCTAACACATGAGCATGCTCTCATGCCTGTTACCTCACCAAAGAGCTCTGGCCCAAGGACTTGCTCCCGAACCTGCCACCTCTGACCTTTGGTACTTACTCTCCTTGCGAGGCACCCAAGAGGAAACCTATAAGCGCGCATGAGTGTCACTACCATGTTCTGCTTTGGTTTCGCCTCTAACCTACACAGGGAACAAGAGTCCCCCCAAGGCTCGTGGAGTCACGCTCCAGACCTAAAGAGGAAAGCACACCTCCAGGGAAACCAACGCCCTCCACGAGGCCAGAACCTCACTAAGCTAAGTCCTGCACTTACGCCTCAAGAGTTGTGTTTCTCCCTCTCACGAGCAACTACCGTCCCTCGAGCGGGTCTTTTCTCCCTTGCATTTCATGGACTGCTTGGGCGTCAAAGGGGAGCCCTGAGCATCGCGACTCGAGAGCTCTTACCTCTCCAAGCCTTAAACACCCCCCGGCCTTGCTGAGTCATTGCTCTGGCATACCGTAGCGGCGGAGTCATAGCGCAAAGAGACGGGTCCTAACGACGTAAAGCAAAAAAAAGACATGGAATAGGGATAAAATGCCCGTCGAGGGGCACACACATTGCAGCACAATAAAGTGTTTTACAAACCATCACAAATGAAACAAAGTCTTTGAACAAAGATAACTTGCGCCTCAGGCGCGTCTTGTGACAGGAGCAGTTCAAACAGACGACTTGGCGCATCATCCTCCCCAGCGTCATCCTCCTCGGCGTCGTCCTCCTCGTCATCTTCCTCCTCGCCAGAGGCCTGCTCCGCTGCGACCCGCTTGAAGCGGTTGACGTAGTCGTTGATCTCTCCCGCAGCGAGTTGGAGAGGCGCGTCTCGATCTGAGCGTCCTCCATGGGCTCGGTCACGGACGTGTAGTCGAAGCCGGTGTGAAGGCGCTGGAGGTTGACGAAGACACGCTCGATCGCCACCTGCAAGAGCTTGCGGCACTCCTCGTCGACAACGTCGTCGAGTTCCGCCACAGGGCCCTCCAGAGCGGAGAAGAGCTGGTCGAAGTAGGTCAGATACGTGGCGGCGTCGGCGTTCCCGTGGACGGGGACGGCAGGAGCATCCACCCCTAGATTCGCAGCGAGAGCGTTCCCGCGCGTCACCAAGGACCGGAACATGCGCTCCCGCTGCTGCGTCAGGACCCGTGCCGCGACCATGCTCTGCTCGGCCTCCTCGACACGCTCCGCGACAGGGGCCACTTGCGCGTTCAACTCCTGCATGTCTGCCATCAGGGCAGTGAGGTCCTGCTCAGAGCGCTCGAGGGCTTGTTCCGCGCGGCGGCGAGCGTCATGGGCGCGCCTTACTTGGGAGTTCAGGTTGACGATCTTCTCGTCCAGCCGGCGGATGCGCCTGGAGTCCTCTCTGCTTTTCTGCTTGAAGCGTTCCTCCTGCTTCTTGAACTTCTCAGCATACTCCCGAGAGACGGACCCCTTGACGGCAGCACGGTACTCTTTTTGCTTGGCAAGGTTCTCCGCCTCCGCCTCCTTCTTCTTCTCGGCGAGCTTCTGGTTGGTCTTCTCCACAAGCTCCCGGTGCCGCTCCACCTCCTGCTCATGCTTGCCCATGGCCTCAGCCAGACTATTCTCGCGAGACTCGAGAGCCTCGCGCTCCGTGTTCAGCTCCACCTCAGCCTGCTCTACCTCCTCTTCACGCTTGAGCACGTCCGCCTCGCGCGTCGCCATGGCCTGCTCGCGGGCCTCCAGAGACAGGCGGTGCTGTTCCAGGGACTTCCGCACCGTCTCAGCTTCAGCAATGATCTTCAGCTCGCGGTCAGCCAGCTCCTGGCGCTGGTTGGCGAGCGTGGTCTCGACGGTCTGGCGATCTGAGGCGGCGGCTTGGCGCTCCGCGGCAGCCGCCTCGCAGTCCTCCGCCGCCGCCTTGCGCTCAGCTTGGACAGGCGCCAGGGCCTCATGAGCCTCGCGCTCCGCGTTGTCGCGGATCTCCTTGGCGACGCGAAGCGCCTCGTCGCGCCTCGCCTGCAGCCCCTCATCCTCCTGGCGGCAGTGCTCTCTGATCTCGAAGAAGCGGGCCCAGTCAGCGGCAAGGGCGTCATATCTTCTGCAAAGCTCCGCCTCTTCAAGGGCGAGTTGGGTCGCCAGCCCCTCTAGGGCGCCCCTTGCCAAGCGGAAGGTGGCTTGGCGACTCGCACTGCCCCGGCTCCTGTCGCTCAAGACCAAGGCCCGCGAGCCCTCAGGTGGTGAAGCGTCATCTGCCCCTGAACCAGCCTCAGGTGCCGAAAGCACGGAGCTTGGGCCAGGATCAGCACGGGGCCCCTGAGAAGGAGGAAGACGCTGTGCGTCGTTGCTCTCCATGATCACCTCCTCGTGGGCCTCGGGGGCTGGCGATGGTGGCCTGGCCACCAGTGGCTCAACCGCAGCCTCGCCTGCTGCGGCCTCAGAAGAAGTGACCTCCCCCTCAGGTTCGGAGTTTGGAGGGGGAGGCAGAGGAGCTTCCTCCTCCATCTCGTTGCCGGCGCCTCCCGGCGCCTGCGTGCTGGTCCCCACCGTCTCCACGGCGGGTGTCTCGGGTGGCTCCAGAGGAGCATCAGGGCGTGGCGGCGACGGAGACCTCACCACCTCCTCAATCTGACTCTCCGCAGGAGGTGGCGAGGCGGTTGCCTCTTCAAGGGGCGCCTCCCCCACAGGTCTCGTGGCCTCATCAACAGCTGGCCCTGTGGTGACTGTCACCACAGGCTCTTCGATTTCTTCTTCGAGGGGCGCCGTAGGCCCCTCGACAACGGGCGTAGCGCCGCGCCGCACGTCCGCAGCCTTGCGGAGTCGGCGGCGCTTCGCGTGAACCAAGTCCCTGTTGATCAAGACAGTAAGACCCTCGAGAGAGGCAAGAAATTCTGATAAAAACAAGAACAAGTCAAGGAGACAAAACTTACCCAGATGGCTTGGCGCAGGTGTCAACCCACACCTTGTTGGCCGAGCGTCGCAGGCCAGACGAGGCTCCGGCGCTGGGCTCCTCAGGGGCCGCCTCAGCTTTCCTCTTGAGAGGAGTGTTCTCCAGGCTCTGGCGGGCCTGTCGTGGATGGCCTTGGTGCGGGGCTCGCGCCGCTTTGCTGCGGCCTCCGGGCCGCTGTCTTCTCCGTCTTCTTCTTCTTCTTCTGTGGCCCGTCGAGACGGGGCCACCACAAAATCCTCGTCCGCATCGGACGAAATCTCCATAACTTCCTCCTCAGGCGCCGCCTGCTTTGAGGAGCTCGCCTCCCCTGACGAGGGGTTAACCCCTCCAGTGGCGGCGTCAGGCTCGGCGTCTGAAGCAGCGGAGGAATCCCCGAGCCAGTCCTCCACCACCATGGGCGCCGCGGCCTCCTTCACCTCTTCCCCCTCCAAGCCCTGAGGAGTGAACTCCGGCATCAGCTCCAAGATCTTGAGGCGCTTCTTCGGGGTAAGCTGATGCAGGGGCAACAGGTGCTCATGGCTCGGCACAGGGATCTCCGGGGCGATGAAGAGCGTGCCTAAGATGGAGGTGACGTCATCTGGCGCGTGGGAGCTGTGGTGCAGGCGCATTGGGTCTGCCGGGCCGGAGTACATCCATACCGGCTTCGTGTGCGCCTGGAGAGGAGCAATCCGCCGCCTCACGAAGTCCTCGGCGACCATCTGCCCCGTGAGGCCGGCTTCGCGGACGAGCTTCATGCGCGAAACCAAGTGGGCAATCTTCTGATGCTGGAACTTCTCGCTGGACCAGTTGGAGTTTTTCAGCGGCGGCGCCTCAGGCTCGTCGAAGAAGGCGTTCCGCTCCTTGGCGTCCACCAGCACCCACTTCTGGCGGAAGTCCTCCACCTTCTTCGTCACCCTCGTGACGGCCTTGTCGCCATCCCACGACATGGGGATGTAGACGGCGCCCATCCCGTCCGCGATGCGGAAGGACACGCACCCAGACCGCTCGCCGGGCGCCGTGTTGCGGAGCGCGTAGAAGCTCCGGAAGAATGCCACGGAAGGCATCACTCCCAGATACGCCTCGCAGAGGTAGGCGAAGATGGCGAGGATCAGGATGGAATTCGGGTGGAGGTGCAGGAGCTGGATCTGATAGAAAGACAGCACCTCCGCAAGGAAGGGAGAGAACGGCGGCACCAGGCCGGCGAACAGCGTGTGGACGAAAATGGGATACCACCCCGCCGTCAGCTTGCCGAAGCGTGCCGCCTTGACGCCGCTGGCGCCATGCTCGTTGTTCCTCCCGGCGACGAGGACCTTCAGCCTATCCAGCGCCTCCGCCGTGGAGACGCGAGTGCCGATAAGCGCCGGAGCAAGCTCCTCCTCCCGCTGCGCTTCAGCGGAGGCCTCCACCATCACCGCCTTGCCTTTCTTGGGGCCCATGGCTCGCGAAGGAAGGGCGGCGGAAGAGCTCGGAGAAGAAAGAAAATCGCCGGAGCAGTGGAGCGCCGGAGGTGTATGCAAGAAGGAAAGGGCGTAAATGCAGCGTAACAGCTGCCTGAACAGCCGCGGCAGGCTTTATATCACCTCAGGGCGGTTTCCAAGACGTGGCGGGTCCCGCCACGACGCCCACCTCCTCCGGAGAAGCCGAGACGCAGCAACCGCTCGCCACGTGTCTCGGGCCGGCCGGACACTTTGGGGCCCATGCCGCTTCGCCTGCGTCCCCTGGACCGCGTCGTGCCCGTCATGGGCCCGGGGGCTACTGTCAGCCCAGTAAGAACCAGGGTGTACTGGGCCAGGCCTAAGTAACCCTCAACACTTGGCGAGTGAATTTCGCTAAGGACCAGGTCTACAAGCCTGAGGAGCCCGCGAGGCAGAACCGCCTCGCGGAGGCCTGAGGAGGCAGCAAAGGCCTGTGGAGCCTCTACTCCGCTGCCCCCTCTCCAAGGATACCTTCCCTGAAGGGAAGTCAACGCAGAATCCTCCACAGGGCGTTCCCGCCCACGCGAGGGTTCCTTCGCTGTAAAGCAAACTCTGCAGAGCGCACATGGCCTCTGCAGCAGCCGCAGAGTGACCGCGCCTCTGCGCGGGGTGACGACGGAGCTACAGTCCCACTTTGGTGATAAAGCGGTCAACAAAGCGGAGCCCGGCGGTGGAGACTACCAAGCTTTCCTCTTTGGTGATAAGGGAGCAGGCCGGCGCTACGCGCCAAATGCGACGTCACCGTGGGGATCCCCGCTCCTCTGCGGCAGCAGCTGGCCGTCCTGGATGGACGGTGGCCTCTCTGCTGCGGCCTCAGCTTTTGTGCCCGTGGACCGCGCCCATGGACGCCCGAGCAGCTTTGCACCGTGCTCCCAGCCGTTGTCGCCATGTGGTAGCCCCTCCGCTGCGCGAGGACAGGGAGGAGGCCCGGGGCGCCTATAAAAGGAGCCGGTGCACCACCGTAGCGAGGGATCGCATTTTACTCCTAGTCTAGCTACCTGCGCGCAAGGAAGACAGTAGCAACTCTTCCCTTGTACGCGCCATTGCCATAGCCGTGCCTTCGGCAAGCACGCTGTACTGTGTCCTCCACAAGCAGCAATATACACTAGCAGGACGTAGCGGTTTTACCTCCACAAGAGGGCCGTGAACCTGGGTACGTGTTGTGTCTCTCTCTGCAGTGATGTCCCTCTTCAGGCACGACGAGCAGCGTCGCCGCGCTGGCTGAGGGTTGATTGACGTCGTGTTCAGCCCCCTGCACGAACTCTCTTCGCGAGTCTGACTGCCCCTGTTTCGTGGGAGTCATTCTCCGACATACTTGTTGTGAAATCAATAGGTATGTTGTATTGTTTGTCCCTTATGTCTTTTCGCTTTTTTGGCATCCATCTTGCTATGTAGTATTTTTCAGGCAGCTCTGGCATGTTAAGATGTGTAAGCACCCTTAGTATATGAGCACACACCACTCCATCCTTCTGAAATTTGCAACAAATACAAGCAAAGTCCTGAGCTTGGATGTTGACTGACACTATGTACTGTCTGCTCCTAAAATCTTTTAGTTGCAGCATCTGTGACTTGTAGACTGAATATGTTTCATGCTTCTTCAGCTCATCAACATGCAGTTTAGTTGGAAAGATGATTTGTTTTTGGAACTTGTAGAATATGTTTCTGTTGTACAGTCTTGCTGCTTGCAGCTCAAGCTTAGTTGTTAGGCAGTACTGTGGATCTGTTCTTCTTGTCAGAGAATCTTGGTGCTTTTCCATTTTTTCAATGTTCTCAGATATTTTTTGGTACTCACCAAGGAAACTTATAACACTGTAGGTTGAACCAACGTTGTCCTTGAATATTGCATTAGTGCCTTCACTACGCGCTGTCGAGTGAATGAATGGGAAGAAGTCCTGCTTGAAGTACACAGGTACAAATTTCGCACGGTACTTCCACATAAGCTGCAGGTAGTTTAGGTGCCCAACATTGTATTTTTGTATCATTTCAGGCCAAAGCGTCTCGAACTCATCAACTGTCAACGAGAAGCGGAGGATGTCGCAGAAATCAGCATGGAAATTAGGTATCCTTGCGAAGCTCCTCCCACATTTCTCTTGCGCCTTCCTTTTGATGTGAAAGAAACAGTTTCGGTGTCGGCTTCGGGTCAGAACTGACGCTATAGCTTGCCCCATCGGCACACATTGGTCTGTTATGATTGTCTCTGGTTGCTTCCCTCCCATGCAATGCAGGAATGTATCAAATAGCCACTTGAATGTTTTAGTTGTCTCATTGTGGACCATTGCACATGCAAAGAGACAGTTCTGTCCATGGCCAGAGACACCAACAATGGTGCAAAGGGTAGGTTGTACTTGTTGGTTTTGTAAGTTGTGTCAAAACTCAAACAGTCTCCATACAGGCTGTACATTTCTCTAGAAAAGCCGTCAGCCCAAAAAATACACTGCGTCTTGTTGTTGCTGCCAGGAGCAAACTTGAATGCGTAATAAAATCTAGCATCTTCCGACTGACGCTTTCTGAAGTAGCTTAGGACTTGCATGAGGTCATTGTTGCTGTTCTCATTCCGTATCAACATAATTTCATTACTGACATCTTTCTTGCTATAAGGAACACTCTTAGGTTTGCCCCCCCTAAGATATGTTAGAATAGCCATTATTTTTCTTGTTGGCATCTTAACCGATGTGAAAGTTCTGATGAACAACTTCTCCTCGTCAGTCATATGCTTGTGAGACCGGAGGAATTTTGTCTCATCATGAGGGCTCAGTTCATGATTGTGGTGGACCACAAGATTATGGACAACCCACTTATCATCTTCCAAAAGTACAGTCATTTTAGCCTCACAGCCAGTTATCTGAATGGTGTTCCTATTAATCTGCCTTGTTTTTTTAGGGGGGCCTTTACCAGTTCTCTTCTGCTTATTCTCTTGTCTCTTTTTCTTCCTCTTCTCTTTGACTTCTTCACTTACAACCTTGCCAGACCTGTTGCACTTGTATGTTCGCCTGCTACCAACCTCATTACCAGTGTTCTTTCCTTTGTAGTTGAATGCCTTTACAATAGAGAACCCACAAATATAAGCATACTCGTTGTAAAAATTGTAGGCTGCAGGCTCACTGGAGAACACCATACCCTTGTGTGGAACATGATGGCCGATGACTTCCTGACTGTAGTTTTGAGCAGCTGCTACACTCTCGTTCTCAAGGAATATGCGGATGTCTTCTGGGGTAAGTTGCTCCACATCTTCTTCATCTTCTGCAACCTCATCTACATTGTTTTGTTCAGGCACTGGTTCTTGTTGTGATTTTTGATGGGTTTCAAATTGGACATGATCAGTGTCATCTGGTTCAGAAGCATCAGCACTAACAACATCTGAAATGTGCTCTACAGGTTCATCAGGCTCATTTTCATTATAGTCCCACTGCCACTCATCGAAAGTGGTACCACTTCCAACCTCTTCATCCTCTTCTCCAAATATTGCTGGCTCATCTTCATCTTCATTGTCACTTTGATGTTGTGGTTCTTCAGTTGCATGTCTTCCAGTAATCATAAATGTATGGTTCTTGCAGAAATGAAATGTTCATCTTTGTTATTGTTTATAAATACTGGAAGCACCACTGATATACAGTTAATTATGTTGAATGTAGCATACCTCATCGCCCATAGGCTCTACAAATAAACTGTTGTCATCGTGCAAGTATTCCTGCTGAAAGAAAAGGTTCGACAGAAGGGTCATGTTTGTAAAGCAGTTATAATTTTCTCTTATTTTTCAATAAATCTATTTTGATTGTACATTTTATTTTGTGTTTTCAAAAGTACCTGTGATGATGGAGGGGCATCAATTGACAGTAGCATCTGTGTATATGACATGTTCATCATCTGCAATTTTTTTATAGACAATTTTCTATTAATACACACGTGTATAAAACAAAGCCATATGATTCTATAAATTCAAGTTAAAAAATCTTACATTCATGTCTTCTTCATAGAATGATGGATTGCCCATAGTGCCAAAGCTATGGGTGTTGATCATCTGCAACAACAAAACAAAAATGTGTGAGGTTGTAAATCAAAAGTAAATAATACATTTTCAGTACCAGAACTTTTAATTCTGGTTATCTTTTTATTAAATGTTTTTTGTTATTGATTATATATTTTTTAGTACCACAGATACCTCCTACGTTAGTATTGATTATAGATTTTAGAGCTGCAGTTTTTCATTACCTGTGTGGTTAAATTCTATATTTGTCATAACACACTCTAACTCCCAACCACTCACCTACCCCTTCATTTATTGCAGGAGGTATCTGTCTAGCACTATCCTTGTCTCACCCGATAGATATAGGATCCCTTCTCCCACCTCCAGTACTGCTCCGCAGAGACAAATACCATTTCCGGCTACTGCTCTCTACCCTACACCACAAAGCTGCTTCATTCTAGGTGGCATCAACCATGGTGTGTACTTTCTATCCTATTTCTTTGTTCTTCTCATATGTGCCAGGTTTTGTTGTCTTTTCTGTTTTCGTACCAACAACTACAAGATGCTCCCACAGATTTGTAGATCTGGACATATCACACTTTTCTAATTTAGTATTGACAACTGGTTTTCAGATGGCATCAGCTTTTGAAAAAGGTTTTCCATTGTTGTTTTACCTCAGAAATCGTTAGATAGTTCCTGCTAGTTTCATCCAAACAAAGTTGTACTGTAGCAACTGTGAGATTTTTGTGGGAACATATATTTTATGTTTTTTCTGCATGCATTCACATCTACGTTTTTACTACTATGATTTTTTTTGTTGCAGGCCAAGTGCGAGGTTTGTGGGAACGTAGATGGTCGTTGCGAGAACAAAGGGGAGAGTGAGCTCTGGAATGGCAACATTATTCTGAGGCACAACTTCGAATTGTACACGGTTTGTTTCTCTATCTAGACCTTTTTTTTCCCAAGTGGTTCTAGGTTTTGATATCCACTGAAACTACTTCTGTTGTAATTCTTTTTTGTTTTCTTGATTCTATCTGAACTGTGTGTTTTGTCTGGTAAATAAATGTGCAGAATGTACCCTGCTACATGAGATCTACTGTGCACAATGCAATGCAGGATCACATGCTGGTCAAAACACCATACAACCATTCCTATGCATTCGACCTGCACAAGCTGCAACACAAGACCAGGATTTATGGTGATGACTACAACAAATTCCTGAAAGACTATGACATGGACCGTTCAGACATAATCACACTTGAATTCCTACCTACAAGGGACCATTTTGTAATATACCCTCGAGGCTCTGATGGTCTGCCAAAGGAGAGAGTGGTGCAAGATGTCGTCGAAGGTATGTAAGTCATGTTTTTTATGTGATGCTTTGACACTTGATGCATCCATAGTTAAATTTTTGTGCAAACTTATTTCTTTCAACTGACATCGTTTTATCTAAAAATATATGTGCACAGCTGATCATGTAGCTCATGTTGACATTCCAGAGGAGATTGTTGCTGAAGAAGGTATGCTTACCTTGATCATGTGTACTTTTGTTTTGTGAGTCATACTTAGGTAATTTTTTTAGTTGATTTATTGTTTGACAATTTCCTTGATTTTTTGTCTGATATCATGTAGCTAAAGATGCCATTCCAGAGGAGATTGTTGCTGAAGGAGGTATGTTTTGCATTTTGATTTTTTTGTGTACTTTGGGTGCCTTCTTGTTGATAACATGTTCTGTTCTTACTGATACCATTTTGAAAATGCGCAAAGGCCGATATGTATTTGAGGATTCAGCCGCAGCCGTTGTCATATCAAAAGGCGTGCCGCCCAATGCAAAGGAGGTTGCAAACATAAACTACTTTGTTGTTGAGCGTGGACTTGGAAAGGGCGCTGTCTTCATTCACAAATTGACTAGCACTGATCTAAAACACACTGGACTGGTTTGTCTTCTGTTTGCTGAATTTGTCTTTTCTATTTTGTAGTAATGTTAATTTTTCTTCCCTTCTTTTATAACAGTTACCTTTTTTCTCCTTACACAGCGCATTCCTAAGCTACTTGTGCCAGTTATTGGTGTCCCCCCAACCGGAGATGCTGTGTTTGTGTTTGACGATTTTGATGTTGTTAGTACCTCAAAATACGGCCCAACTGCTGACGATAGGATGCGCTTCAACGATGGGTGGCAAAAGTTTGCACAAGCTTGCAACCTAAAGAAGGGAATGATGGCAGTGATGTTGTTCCACATCATTGACGGCAAACTCCACATATCAGTTGATGTTGTTAACAACTGATCGCAGGCATGGAGTCCAGTTTTTTCCAGCAACTATGGTCGATCTGAGTTTTGCTGGAAATTCCTATAGTTCTATGTGTGGGTACTAGGGGATGTCCTTTTGTGTCGTGTGCTGTCTTTGTGTGTTTTCTTATGCTACTTTAGATATCCTAGAAGTACTGGATGAATGTACTAAGATTCTAAACTATCAACTGTGAGCTGTGTTTGACTGTTTTTATTCCCTGGTTGCTATTTTTATTTTTGATCGTTGGATAACAACTGTTGTTCAGTTCATCATATAGTTTGGAGAATTCAACGACGACACGTCAGGGGAAGCTATATGTTATAATCAAGGTGAGTACTATATTTTCCTGGGTACCTGGTTATATTGGCTGAGGAGATTGCCAACATCTGAAACATTTTCCATATTTTGCTGCTGTTGCTTGAAATGAGCACTTGTAGATTCCTGCAACATCTTTGTTTACAAAAAATATGTTTAGAATCAGTAGAGTAGATACTGACACAATTCAACAATTCTTTTTTCAATTTCTCACTCTACCTGAAGATTGCTACTGTAGGTTGTTCGATTTTCTGAAGCTTGTAGATTGTGTCCAGCCTGAAATAGATAGCCATCATCCATGCAACTTGGTATATGTATATTTGTTTTGTTTGGGGTTAGATATTTTTTTGGTGAAGTATATAGCATCTATCAGTTTGCTTTATTGGGTCAATTTTACCTGAGTACCAATGATGCTATCTTCATGCCAAGTACTTCCTGAATTTTTTTGTGCAGGAACAACACTGATTTTAGAGCCTGGCACTTTTCAGATCATGCAACAAAAGAAGAAAATCGACGGGAACGGAAGGGAGATCGAAGGAACCTGATGAATGAAGTGGTGTCTGGGGGATTAGCTGACACTGGTAAGTACCAATGCTGGGATTTGCATTGTTGCCTTCTTCATTCGTTGCCCACATCTTCTCTTTTCCCTTCTCCATTTGTTCTTTTTTCTCTCTTTCCTCACTGATTTGGATTTGGATCGGGGAGTTTTTGATCGCCCATGAGAGCCTGAAGAGAAGAAGAGAGGGAGGGGTCTGGTTCTCGATCGATCTGGGTTTCTGGGAGCAGGTACAATGGATTAGGGACCTGCTTTTGGTCGTTTTAATTCACAGGGGGGTTTCTGAAAATTGTCTGTGTTGTAGGTTTGCTTGACGTCCAAGTTGGGCCCTTGTCTAGTTGGGCTTTTTGTTAAGTCAATTTGAACAAGACAAAAAAAACAAGAGCCTAACAAGTGTAGTCTGCGTCCAGAAACATTTTTGGGCCAACAAACCCAACAACGACCCACAATAGTCAAACTGAACAAGACAAAAAAAAACGAGCCCAACAAAGCAACAACAGTCAAAATTGGGCCTAAAGTGTGACCACACGAAATTGCTGACATCAGCCGACTGAGAACTAAGGTTCTCAGTCGCTAGGCAGACCCACATAAAACAAGGTACACCCACTTTCTCGGCAAATAAAAAGAAATACATCCACCGCCTTCAGCTTTGGTCAACATAATTTCAGTAAGATCATCCACGTTTACTCCATCCACATTAATTAATGTCCCTCCGTTTTTCTCCTTCTGCACTCAAGCACTGTATTCATCTTCTTCTTCCGCTCACCCAGTTCAGTTACATGTGCAATTGTGCACAACGTTTACACTTATATTACATGGACATGCATATTCATGGAGCTTTCACGTATGCACGTGATAAAGAAGAGACAAGCACCGTAGTGCGCTGTCATGGATCCTCCTCGCCGTCGCCATGGTATCTCGCCGGCTTCTCTCGCCCTTAGTATCCTTGGAATTGAGGCGGCGGCGGTGATTGGTACTTCTGTGCTGTGATGGGCGGCAGTATGAAGTCTTGTGGGGCTGGCGGTGATGGCGCCGGTGGCGGAGGCGATGACGCGACCGGTGGCGGTGGGGAGAGTACTGGAGGAGGTGGGGAGTGCACCGGCGGAGGCGGCGATCTCACTGGAGCAGGCGGTGGTGGCGATGGTACAGGCGGAGGAGGAGAGCTAATTGGCGCTGGTGGAGGAGGGGATTTTACAGGTGGTGGTGGAGAGTTTACTGGTGCCGGTGGCGGAGGGGATTTCATTGGTGGCGGTGGGGATTTTACTGGTGGAGGTGGCGAGCTCACTGGTGCTGGTGGCGGAGGGGATTTCACTGGCGGAGGCGGCGAGCTCACAGGAGCCGGTGGCGGCGGGGATTTCACTGGTGGTGGTGGAGAGCTCACTGGTGCTGGTGGGGGAGGGGATTTTACAGGTGGAGGTGGTGAGCTCACCGGTGCCGGTGGTGGAGGGGGAGAGCTCACTGGAGCCGGTGGTGGTGGCGATTTGACTGGTGGTGGAGGTGAGCTCACCGGCGCCGGTGGTGGTGGAGATTTGACTGGTGGCGGAGGCGAGCTCACCGGCGCCGGTGGTGGTGGAGATTTGACTGGTGGCGGAGGCGAGCTTACCGGCGCCGGTGGTGGTGGAGATTTAACTGGTGGCGGAGGCGAGCTCACTGGCGCCGGTGGTGGAGGAGATTTCACGGGTGGCGGTGGCGAGCTCACGGGAGCCGGTGGTGGAGTTACTTGCTTGGGCGGCGGGGGAGGCGGCAACTCCGGCCCAATTAACGGTGATGGCATCGGCGTTTCCGGTTTGGGGGGCAGCTTCGGCACCGGCATTGGAGTCACCGGAGTTGGCTTTGGCGGTTTTGGAACCAGCGTGGGAGTCACCGGGGTTGGCATTGACGGGCGCGCCGAGCAGATATTGGTGCGGCAGTCGACGGGTCGCGAGAGCACGGGGCCGCACTCAAGCGCCGTCTTCTGCGCAGGCCGCCCTGCGAGGCAGTTGCCCAGGTCGTCCAGCGCCACGTCCCCCTCCACCGCCGGCACGCACGCTGCCGCCTCCTTGCTGAAGTAGTTGCTCGCGAAGCTGAAGTTCACGAGCGCCGGCAGCTTGCAGACGGGCTCTGCAACGGCGCCGGCGAGCAGGTTCCTCGACACGTCAAGCTGCTCCAGTCTGCTCATGTTGGCGAACTCGTCGGGCAGCGTGCCAACTAGCGCGTTGCCGCTGACGTCCACTACCGTGGTGTTGACGAGCTCACCGAGCTCCGGCGGGATGCAGCCGTCGAGGCGGTTGTTGAGGAGCATGAGCTCGTCGAGCGTGTCCGCCATGCGGCCGACGCTGCGTGGGATGCAGCCAACGAACTCGTTGTTGGCGAGCACCACGAGCGATGCCGTCGAGTTGCCGAAGTTCTCAGGGATGAAGCCGACGAAGCGGTTGTTGTTGACGATGATGGCGTCGAAGCTCTTCTCAATGAGCTCCGGCGGGAGCTCGCCCTCGAAGTTATTGAACCGGATGTCCACGTACTTGAGCACGGGGATCTTGAGCACCACCGCGGGGAAGCCACCGACGAAGCGGTTGTTGCTGACGTCGAACTCGTGGAGGATCGTCAGCCGGGAGAAGCTCTCCGGGATAATCCCGCAGAAGCGGTTCGAGTTGATGTGGAATACCGCGATGTCCATGATGTTAGAGTAATAGACTGCTTGTATTACCAGGAGGCCAAAGGCCACATATATATAGTACATGTACAGGTGAATATGCAGGAAGGCCCCTAACATATGGGCAAAATACAATATGCACAAATCTACTCTAACACCCCCCTCAAACTCAGGGTGGATCCACAACACTGAGTTTGGAGAGTAAGAAGTCATGTTGCGCTCGAGTTTGTGCCTTTGTAAAGAAATCTGCCAGCTGCAAATCTGAAGGCACATAGTGAAGCGCAACAACCTGATCCTGCACCTGAGCACGTGTATAGAAAGCATCAACACCAATATGCTTGGTCAGCTCATGCTTGACCGGATCACGTGCAATACTGATAGCACCTGTACTGTCACACAAAAGTGGAGTGGGTGTCGTAACAGAGACCCCAAAATCTGCAAGCAACCACCGTAACCAGGTCACCTCAGCAATCAACGAAGCCATAGCCCGCAGCTCAGCCTCAACACTCGAACGGGAAACCGCGACCTGTTTCTTCGTCTTCCAAGCAACAAGCGAACCACCAAGAAACACACAGTAAGCAGAAAGTGAACGACGATCCGTAGGATCACTCGCCCACGTGGCATCCGAGTAACACTGGAGCTGGAGAGAGCTGGAACTAGGGAAGAAAAGACGACGAGTAATCGTGCCACGAAGATAACGAAGGACACGGAGGAGATGACTATAGTGAACGGTGGTAGGAGCTGAGACAAACTGACTCAGAATATGGACGGGATAAGAGATATCAGGGCGAGTGACAGCGAGATAAACAAGACTCCCAACAAGATGGCGATAACGTGTGGGATCAGAAAGAGGCTCACCATCAGTGGATCGAAGCTTAACATTAAGCTCCATAGGAGTCTCAACGGTACGCTCATCACTAAGATCAGCCCGAGAAAGAAGATCCTGAATATACTTTTCCTGGGAGATAAAGAAGCCATCGGCTGTAGAAGAAACCTCAATCCCAAGAAAGTAGCGAAGAGGACCAAGATCAGACATGAGAAACTGCTCACGTAGACGTGCCTTAACAAAGGCAATGTGCTCAGGGTTATCACCAGTGATGATCATGTCATCAACATAGAGAAGCAACAAGGTCCGACACCGAGAAGAGGTGTAGACAAACAGTGCTGGATCATGAGCACTGGGAGAGAAGCCAGCGGCAATAACCACAGAGGAGAAACGCTCAAACCAGGCACGAGGGGCCTGTTTGAGACCATATAAGGATCGTCGAAGACGACAAACCATCCCATCGGGAACAGAATACCCAGGAGGAGGCTGCATGTAAACCTCCTCACTCAACTCGCCATTAAGAAAAGCATTCTGAACATCAAGCTGGGATACAGACCAGCGTCGAACAGAAGCAACAGCAAGAAGAGTACGAACAGTGGTCATATGAGCGACAGGAGCAAAAGTCTCGTCATAGTCTCGGCCGTGCTCCTGCTGAAAGCCACGAGCCACAAGACGCGCTTTATAGCGCTCGAGAGATCCATCAGAGCGGGTCTTAATTTTATAGACCCACTTACACGTGATAGGACGAACACCTGAAGGGGGAGAAACAAGATCCCAGGTGCCAGTGCGCTCAAGCGCAGCAATCTCCTCAGCCATGGCCAGCTGCCACTCAGGATGACGCTCAGCATCCCGATAAGAAGTCGGCTCGGAGACAACAGAAAGACCATACTTACTAGGAGTATAACGGTCTGGAGGACGACGCTGACGAACAGGCCGTGAATGGGAAGGCTCATCAGCAGAAGATGACTCATCAGAAGAAGAGGAAGAAGGAGGAGCCGAAGAAGAGGAAGAAGGAATAGGAGAAGGAGGAGCCGAGCAGGAGAACGAGGAGTACTAGGGGTACTAGACGGAGGAGAGGATGGCTCCGAAGATGGAGGAGGCGCACCAGGTGTAGAAGATGGAGAACTAGGAGATGGGGAAGAGACAGCAGGAGGTGAATCCGGAAAAAGGAGAAAAGAAATATCATCCACCGGATAAGTGCCAGAGGTATGGCGAGGATAGAAGGAGCGCGTCTCATCAAACGTGACATCACGAGAGATGCGCATCCGACGAGCAACAGGGTCCCAACAGCGGTAGCCCTTATGCTCATCACTGTACCCAAGGAAAACACACTCAGCAGACTGAGCGGTCAGTTTGGTGCGTTCGCGGGGAGGAAGAAGAACATAGCAAGCGCAACCAAACAAACGAAGAGCCGAGTAATCTGGAGAGGTACCAGAAAGACGCTCGAGAGGAATGCCACCTTGAAGGGCAGCAGAGGGCTGAATGTTAATGAGGTAAGTCGATGTAGCGACAGCCTCAGCCCAGAAATGTGGCGGAAGAGAGGAAGCAATCATCATAGCACGGGCAGTCTCAAGAATATGACGATGCTTACGTTCGGCGACACCATTTTGAGCATGGGCACCGGGACACGAAAACTGAGCAAGGGTACCCTCCTCAGCAAGAACACCACGCAGTGCTGAGAGATATACTCACCTGCAGAATCAGCACGAAAGACACGAATAGGCGTGGAATACTGAGTACGAACCATGGCAACAAAGCGCTTATAAATGGAGAGAACCTCACTGCGAGAGCGCATAAAAAATAACCAGGTGTACCGAGAAAAATCATCAATGAACAAAATATAGTATCGATGACCCCCCTTTGACTGAAGGGGAGCCGGACCCCAAACATCTGAATGAACTAAATCAAAAGGTCGCTGAGATACAGACGCACTAGTAGGATAGGGAAGCTGAATCTGTTTACCTAACCTACAACCCTGACATGAATGTAAAGACACATCTCCTGAAACAGACCCTAGAAGACCTCGACGAACTAATGACGATAAACGGGAGCCACAAAGGTGACCCAGCCGATGATGCCACTGCTGGAAAGAGCCAGTGACAGAAGCAGCAACCGCAGGAGAACTGGCAGATGAAGTAGCAGCGGAAGGAACACGAAGCCAGTCTAACTCCCAGAGCCCCGGAGACTGAAGACTACGAGGGCCAGCTCCAACCAGGGCCTGAGTCCGACGGTCCTGAACAGCACAAGAATCAGCGTCAAGAATGACGCGACAACCAGAATCAGTAAGCTGACTAGCAGAAAACAAGTTCATCTTAAGGCTAGGGACATGAGAAACATCAGGAACAGAGAAAGATGAAGTAGAGAGGGTGCCTCGACTAGAAACAGGAAGAGAGGTACCATCAGCCGTGATGACACGAACAGGAGAAATAAGAGAGCGAAGAGCAGAAAGAATAGAAGACGCAGAAGTCATATGAAAAGAAGCTCCAGAATCCAGATACCACGGGGATGACATACCTGATTGTGTAGAAGGTGGTGGTCGCGTGTTGCCAGAAGATCCAGACACAGAACCAGCAGAACCCGGCAAGGAAGAGCCGAAGCAGCGAGCAGACCACGAAGACCACGGATAATGTCCTGATCAGACAGTGCAGCAGCAGAAGAACCTGAAGAGCCTGAAGATCCTGAAGAACCAGTCCTCCGACGAGCAAGATACTGCTGACGTAAGCTGGGATCCCTCTGCCAGCAGCCAGAAATATCATGGCCAGGCTTGCCACAGTAGGTGCAAGGACCACGAGAACCACGAGACTGCGGGGGCTGACTCTGACCCTGGACCTGAGGAGTAGGTAGTATCGGCGGTACTGAAGACCGCGACGGAGGCTGTGGCGGAGCAGGACCACGAGCAGACGGCACAGGAGGACCACGAGCAGCAAGAACAGAGGGAACCTCCAGAAGACCAGCACCACGAAGACGAGTCTCCTCAGCACGAAGCTCAGACAGGACCTCAGAGAGCGGAACACGACCACGGGCATGTAGCTGTGCACGGCGTGGCTCAAACTCCTTGCGGAGCCGCGACAAGAACTCAAAGACGCGCTGAAACTCCAGGTCGGCGCGAACAATCAAGCAGCAGGGACAGGTGGCACACACAGGCGTACGAAGAGAATCAAGCTGACGCCAAATAGCAGCACTCTGAGTGTAGAACTCATCAATAGTCAAATCGCCCTGCTGAAGGGCATGCTCCTGGCGGACCACAGACAGGTAAAGAGCATCCCCAGACGGCTGATAACGCTGACGAAGAAAGGCCCACTGAGCAGCAGCAGTGGGAAGAGCCATAAACTCAGCAGCATACTGAGGCAGGACACTGGAAGTCAGAACAGCAGCAGCACGAGCATCCTCATCTATCCACTGAGAGTAGGCAGTCAGATCCTGCCGGTATGTCGCAACAGCAGCAGAATGGTCCTGGACCTGCCGGTCATAAGCAGTCATAGCAAGAGCATCAGCACGAGTGGCGGAATCCTTGTCCTCCTGAGAAGCATCAGAGGCAAGGGCAGTAGGAGTCGGTGCAACAGGCACCGAAGGAGCAACGGGGTGGGGCGGACAGGGGACCTCGCCAGAAAGCACACCCCACAGACGAAGACCGCGCATGTGGACGCGCATGAAGTTAGCGAAATCAGGGTAATTCGCTCCATCAAAGATAATCGGGCAGCGAGGAATCGCAACATAGCCCGACGAGGTAGACATCTCTCTCTCTCTTTTTTTTTTTTACTCTTTTTTTTTTTTTTACTCACACGGGCCAAATCAAGCTGGCCCAATAAGCAGGGTCAACGAAGCTTCACGGGAACTAAGCTCACGGGAACCAGCAGCAGAGATCGAGCTGAGCAGCAGCTCACGGGAACGAAGCAGGGACGCTTGCTGGACGGGATCCGCACGGGGGCAGCCGGATCCGGCGGCGACCGGCGACGAGCGGCCGGAGGAGCGGCGACGGGACGCGGGAGACGGCGCCGGAGATACAGAGCGCAAAGCGTCTGGACGGGGGTGACGGATCGATCGGAGGCAGCGGCCGACGGATCGATCGGAGCTTGTACAGAGGCAGCACGGGATCGATCTGTACACGGAGACGGGATCGATCTGTACTGAGACGGTCGGGGGATGGAGACGGGGAGCTCGGTACGGCAGCGGCCGGGGCGCGGCGGCGAGGAGCCGGGGACGTGACGGCGGCGGCGGCACGGAGAGATAGAAAAAGAGACCCTAAAACCAGGGCTCTGATACCATGTTAGGGTAAAAGACTGCTTGTATTACCAGGGGGCCAAAGGCCACATATATATAGTACATGTACAGGTGAATATGCAGGAAGACCCCTAACATATGGGCAAAATACAATATACACAAATCTACTCTAACACGTGAGCATGCCGAGCTCGGCCGGGAGGTACCCAGCTATATCGCCGCCGTTGAGGTCCACCGCGGCGACGACGCTGACCTTGGGGTCGTCCAGGGCAGTCGTGCAGGTGACACCAAAGTAGTTGCACACGTCGACGCCGACCCACCCGCCGGTGAAGTTCTTTGGGTCGGAGTAGATGGCTTTGCGCCACGCCTGGAGCGCGACGTAGGCGTGGCGGAGGCGCTCGTTGGCGAAGGTGACGTCGACGCGGATTTCGAACTCGAAGTCCTCCGGGAGGCTGCCGTCGCCTTCCTTGAGCGTGAGGAGCTGGCGCTGCGCGATGTAGGATGCCTCCGCGTCTGACAGCGCGGTGGCCGGCGCCGCCGCCAGCACGGCGACGACGAGCAGGGCGAGGCTCAGGCGGGCCTCCATGGAGGGGGAGAAGAACCTGAGGGATACTGCAGGCCACCCCCTGCGATGGTGCCGCCTATATGGAGGGGAGGGAAGGGGAGTGGCGGGGAGATCAGGGAGAGATATAGATGCCGGCGGCGAGGGAGCCGAGCGCATGGTTAGCTGTGCGGTGGCGCGTGTGTCCCGGAGACGGGGGCGTTGCGGTCGGGTGGCTGGACGCTTTTGTTTTGGCGGGAAATGAGGAGGGGCAGTTCTCTTTGGCCGTTGCATGTCCCCACCACGTTCCAGCAAGGTCGCCATGCTCTACTGCGTGCTAAATTTGGGCCTTATTTTGGGTTTTCATTTTATATTTTTTTCTGAATGAAATTTAGCAATTTTTTCTCAACGAAGAGATAGTTTTTTTTAAATAATATTTTTTTAAACAGAAATTCGGAAAATAGCACGCGTTTTCCAGAAATTTGGAAAATAGCGCGGCGTCAGCACCGGCCGGGCCGAAAGTAAGGTTTCGGCACGGGCCAAACCGAAACCATCTGGTTTCGGCTGCCTTTCGCGTAACGGCGGGGCCGACAGGCGTGTTTCGGCTCTGGCCGTGCCGAAAATAGCATTTTACATTTTTTTTTGTTTTTCCCGACTGTTGGCCCATATATTCATATTTCCCGCCACCGCTAATGTTGCCATTATTTTCCCGCTCATATTTCCCGGCACCGCGCATATTTTGGTTTTCTCGAGTAAATTTGTTTCGCGGTCAATTGTTCCCGCTTTTTTCTCCCGCCATTTTCCTCCCGCCCTTTTCCTCCCGCCATTTTGTTCCCGCCATTTTCCTCCCGCCCTTCCTCTCCCGCCATTTTTCTGCCGTGCCTAATTTTCCCGCCAAACTTGCTCCCGCCTTTTATTTTCCCGCCAGACTTGCTCCCGCCTGTTTCTCCCGCCAATTGTTCTGTGTTCGTCCTATAAAACCCCAGGAGGAGATGTCGAGTTCGTAAGCATAGAAATGGTAGATGACTTTTCTTTTTCAATTTATGTTGTGTTGTCGCTACTACCACTTTTCTTGTTGTCTGTGTAAGTTGCAATGTTTGTTTAATAATATGTCTCGTACAACTTATTTTTCTCTGATATGTCGTCTCGTACATAGATAATAATATGTCTCATACATAGATAATATGTCGCATACAAACATAAATATGAATATGTCTCACATAGAAATAGAAATACGGATAGTAGTACATAGATAGAAATATGTCTCATAAATATGTCTCATACGGAAGATAGTAGTATCACTCATCTCTGTGAGCACGTGTCCGCGGCTGTCTACGCGGTCGACGCCCGGAAGGTGACAAGCGTCTCGGAGCGCGGTGGTCACGCATCCCTCGGCCTTGCAACGGCTCCTCCTCCTGTGTCTGGGTTTCCTGCGTCGGGGGCGGTGGTGGAGTCTGGTACATCGGGTCGTTGTACAGCTCCGTGTGTGCAGAGTCGTCACCCCCACATGTACATGTAGATGTTACGTCAGTACTCCGTCTAGGTGGACATGATAAATAAATGAGAGTATTATAAACTATTTACGGAGGTGGACCGGAATCTGAGACATCGGCATAGCAGACGGGTTCCACACGTTATGTTGAGGTGGATGTATCCCGTAACCTTGCGACATCGCGAACTGGTAACCAGGCGGCATGCCATACCCGTACGAAGGCGGCATCCCGAGCCCGTACATAGGTGGCGCCTGCCATGTCGAACTACCAGGCTGGGTAGGATCTGGCTGCTCGTACATAAGTGGCTGTGATGGACCAGGCTGGGAAGGATCTGGTTGGTGGGACGAACTACCATGCTCGTATGTAGGTCGTGGGCGAGGAGTCTGTACTACTGTATGACGTGGTCGGGGGTCCTGTCGACCTGTGGAGTGACGGGAGGGTGATACCTGTGCATCCTGAATAAATGGAGTCCAGGAGAGTGACTGCCGCGCGGGGCGCGGGTGATGCGGGGCTGGGCCGTGGGCCGCAACGTCTGCACCGCCGGCACAAGTAAGAACAGAGTACACACGTCGTAGCTTGTCCTCCAGACGCTTGAACCAAGACACCTATTGCGGCAGTGGGGCAAAGTCGGCAACGTCGCTCTGAATGTCTTGTATCAAGTCTGCCTGTTGTAGGAAAACAAAATGTTAGTGTCGATTATTGAGACATGCATTTACCAATATTAGTGAAGTACATACCGCGTAGTATCTGCTTCCCCCAATAGCCTCAAGTAGGTACATGTCTGTAACAGAAGGAGGTGGCAACTGATCAGGCTGGGACGTGTGCACTAAGCGAAGTCGAGTGGACTGTCTGTACGTCCGCAGATATAAGTTGAAATCATGTAGCAGAAATGGCTCATCCGCGGGCCATACATTAGCCGTCGCGTTCGCCCATTCCGCTATGTACGGATTAAGTGCCTGTAGCCAAGATGCCAGAGATCTATCTCCTTGTCGCGACAATCTGAAACATGTAGGCGTAGTGTAATTAGAAAAGTACTGTCATGTCTCGATGCACGGACACCGGGAGTAGAGGATACCCCCTTTTAGGTTCGGCACGGGGCGCGAAGGAGGCTGAGAGTCGTCTTCGTGGGCGGAGTCGGAATCAAGCTCTCCTCTCCAGGATCAAGGCATGCAACCAAAGGGACACAAGGAGCTACCCAGGTTCAGGCCGCCCGGAGGCTAAAAGCCCTACTCCTGCATGTCCGGATTGATGGGTTCTTCATAGTGTGGTTTACAATGGAGTCCTTCGGGTGAGGTACCCGGAAGGGTTTTGGCTGGAGGTAGAAGAAGGACAGATCCTGACCCGGAGGAGATCACCTTCCTCCCTACCTTGGCAGCCCTAGTCTAGTCTTGCTCTGGTTCAACTTGTGCTTGGTCCGTCCTCTCCTCCTCCGTGCCTTGGTCCTCCTTTTATAGGCCAAGGGGTTGCCACAGGGCACGTGAGGGGCATGAGGGGCCTTCGGGGTGAAGGACCCTCCCGGCTGGTTTAGAGGGAGACGTGGCCTCTCCTCAGCCTAGCGTTTCCCTTGGGTTAGGTGGGAGCGTCCACCTTGATGGTGAACAGTGGCTGACACAACCACGGGCTATTCTCCCTGCCCGCGCCACCTTCGCCTTGCTTCCCAAGTCTTCTGATGAGGTGAAGTGCTTATCCACAGTAGTGCGATGGTGCACCCGAGAGGGAGCCCAGCCTCCCGCCGGGGACTCGGACCCTCGGGGTCTTCCGTGTCTTCTAGCTTGATTCGGGGACCCGGCAGGCCCCCAGGACCAGAGCCCTTTGTCGGTGTAGGTCTTGCTTGGTCCTTGCGGGGTCGAAGGATGAACCCGCAAGCTTGACTTGGTTCTTAGCCTTGTCCATCTTCATCTTGGGCCCACAGGGGTGGACCCACTTTGGCAGCACTAGGGGAACCCCATGTTCCACTGCTGCGACAGTAGCCCCCGGGCATGGTCCCGGCGGTTCTTGCTCCAGCTGCCGGGGCTATGGCCTAAAGATAGGTCAAAGTGGGTCCCGGGCAACTGGTCTTCTTGGTTCGCTCCTATCGGGAACTCGCCAGGTCAAGGTAGAGGCGAGCCCCGGGTCCTCTTGACCGAGTCGTGACGAACGTTGCGATTCGTGCGGGCTTTGCTCTTATCTTGGAATCCAACGGGCAGCACGCGCAGGAAGCGGCACGCCCCCTCGATCCCCATGTCCGTCGGAGTAATGGGGCCGCGACGTGACGTGAGGAGTACCTTATAAGCCACGCCTGGCTTCCACTGTAGCCGTTAGTTTTCCAGATTCGCTGAAATCCCCAGATCGCCGCCTCCGCCTTCGTCTTCCTTGCTCTGTCCTGCTGCCTCCTCCCCCTTCACTGCGCCGACTTTTCTTCTGCTCCCATGGCCCGAGTGAAGCGCGTCGCCCGGAGGAAGAAGAGCGTGGGGGCACCGCCCGTTGCAAGGCCGCTGTCCCCCGAAACCAAAAGATCGCGGCGGAGATCGGCGCGCAACGCCGAACAGGCTGAACTCAAGAAGAAGACGGCCTTGTTCCCCAGCTGCTTTGCCAACAGCGCGGAGATGATGCGCAAGGCGGAGCACTTAGGGGTGATGGAGTTCGAAGGGGCCGATGGAGCACTAGCCAGGAAGGCGTCAGAGGTCTTCCCACCGTCGGTGACCAGGACGCCCACTCAGATCCCCATCTTCGACAGCTTCATGCTGTTGGGGGTCGTTCCCCCTTTCTCAGATTTCCTCATGGAGATCTTGCGCGCTTACGATCTGAAGCTCTTGCATCTGACGCCGGGTGCAATTCTTGACTTGGCGGTCTTCGCTTACACCTGCGAGGCGTTCGTCGGGGTGATGCCGTCTGTGGCGCTGTTCCGCCATTTCTTCTACCCTCGCATCGGTAGCGAAGGTTGGATGGGATGCGGCGTCACGTTCTGCTTCCGCCCGTTGATCAAGCTGGCCTATCCCCTCATGGAGACCAAATCCAAGTGGGATGAGTGGAGAGATCACTGGTTCTTGGTTGGGGTACCAGAAGCCGATGCGCATCTTGAAGAGCCGGTGGAGCGTCCAGTGGATCTGGACACTTGGAGGAGCGTCAGCTTGCAGGATGAAGAGTTTTCTGCGGTCGTGGAACGCTTCGCACTCCTTCGCGAGAAAGGAGTCTCCGGGGCCGCCATCGTGGCCCATTTCCTCCGCAACCGCCTCGCGCTGCTGCAAAAATGTCCACACCCTGCCTGGAACTTCCAGGGCCCCAGGGATCCATCTCGACTGAGGAGTCCCGATATGGAAGGATTCCTTCTCCGGGACAATGTGAGAGGCACCTTCACTCCGTCGGTCAAGTACCAGCTCCCCAAAGGGGTTCTGCCCTTGTGCGACGACCTGAAGAAGAACAAGATCCTGACGCGGATGCCGGTCTGCAACGCCTTTGGCATCGTAGGCCGCACTGACCATGGGCCCAAACCTCTAGTGGCGAAGACCCGCAAGACCAAGGCGCCCGCCAGCCCCGAAGAAGGGGAATGCTGGGAGACTAGCGATGAGAGCGAGGAGGAATCCGAGGAGAAATACTCCGGCTCTGAAGATGACGAGGAAGGCGACGGGCATGAGTCCGGCGCCAGCAAGGTTGGTGAAGATGCTGGCGGCGACAAAGCTGCCAGCGATGAAGAAGACGATGATGATGACGATGACGACGACGACGAGGGAGAGACTGCTCCGCCTTGCCCTCCTGCTACCGGGTCCGACGCTGCCCCAGCCTCGGGTGCCCCCCATTCCCCGCCAGTTGTGGTGGCGAGAAATGAAGATGACCGCACGGACGAGGGAGCGAACGCCGCAAGCTTCGCCCAAGCCCCCCGCCCAGCAGCTGCCACTGGTCGCTTGTCGCCGGTGATGGAGCCGCCCGCGAGTCCCCAAGCTTCTTCTACTGCATCCGTGGACATTCCTCCGTCGATGGGCAACAAACGTGCCCGGGAGTAAGCTTCTATGTTCCTTTCTTGCGCGCAGTATTTTCTTGTTTCCTCAAGGGAGGTGACCGAATGTTGGTGCAGGGGTACTTCTTCCTTGGGAGCCAGCAAGAGGCGGCGCGATACGGCGGAAGACGACACCGCCACCAGCTTCGGCACCGTTGGAGGGGGGATGCTTCCCCCTCCAATAGCAGAACTTGAAAGCCGCCGGGGGAGCGGAGTGGGGAGTATAACTATGACTTCTCCAGCTCACCCAGGGAAGATGCCCGACGCCCTGACGCCCGAGCAAGCAGGTATTTCAGAGCTTGCGGGTAACATAACTCTTCTGATGCTTTGATGTCCTTTCCTGACATCCTTTCTCTTGCAGAAGCTTCGGCGGCCAATGTTTTCTCTCCCGGTGGTCCTCGCGGCCGAGCCAGCCAGGAGAAGCCGCTTTCCCTTTCGCCTTCAGAAGGCCAGGAGGTGAACAAAGGCGTCCCGAGTTCTCGTGCTGCTGGGACGCAGACCGTGAACCCTGTCCAGGATCCGGGTCCCAGCCTGATAGAGAGCTCCTTGATGACGGGGACAGTGCTGACGACTTTTGCTGCCTTTTCCACTGACTCTGGCGCCAGCGAGGAAGTGGCCGAGTTGATGAAGATCAAAGAAAGCCTGGCCGCCAGCCGTGCGAAGAACGCGCCTGCCCCGGGAGGTATCCCGGCAGCTACTCCAGGGTTCACCATTAGTGGTGACAATGCGATGGATGCCATACTCCGCGGGGTAGCCCAACTGGACAAGGATCTGTGCGGCCGCGAGGCCACCATCGCGAGGTCGATCGAGAATGCCGAAGATTTGATCCAGAAGGGGATGGATAAGCTGAACCGCCTGGCGACTTAGATTACCGTCTTGCACCAGTCTCTCGAGAAGAAGGAAACGGACCGCCAGGCCGAGAGCTCGCGCTAGAGGCAGGTCAACTCGACGAAAGAGCAGCAACTGGCTGCCAAGGAGACGGAGCTGGCTGAGAGAGAGAAGACCTTGGAAATCCAGAAGCTCCAGCAGGACCAGCAGACAGGGAAGCGCCTGAAGGAGGCGGAGGACCGCCACCGTGAGGAGCTTGAGACCAAGGACAGAGATATCCAGCTCTGGCAAACCAAGGAGAAAGAGGCCGTCCAAACCATTGAGGATGTCAAGAACGTCCTTCACCAGGAGCAGGAATCTGCTCAAATCTTGAAGCAGCAGGTCCAGAGCGACGACCAGAAGATATCTGAGCTTAAGGAGTCCTTGGAGACGCAGGGCAAAGAGCTGGCAATGCTGAGAGAAGGCAACCAGAAGCTGACCCAGGCCAACTCTCAGACATCCACTGAGCTGTCTGAACTCCGCCGCCTTAACCAGGAGGGCTTCGCCTTAGTGGAAGCCGCCTGCGCGAGAATGACGGAGCGAGTGAAACGGCTAGGCCTGCCTACTGAGGCTCCGGTATTGGAACCAAAAAGCCAGAGTCTGCCCCTTATCGCGAATTTCATCAGGGAAGTGGCCGTTGATCTCCGGTCCTTCAAGAACAAGATGGTCGCCCGGCTTGTGAGCAACAAGCACGAGACGAGCAAGCTGACGGCGGCCTTGGTCATGGCGTCCTTCAGAGAGGCCAATCCTGGCGTCGCTTTGCCAGATTTCTTGACCTCGTCTCCTTCACAGGCCTCCCTCCAAGCGGTCTCGGCTCCGGCGGATGCACTTGCCATGATGAAGTTTCCGCCTCATTAGATATCCTGCACCATGTCAGGGCACTGCATGCCCCAAATAAACTTTGAGTCAGATCTCGTGTACCAGACTTAAGCCTTATTGTAATAGGCTAGAACTTGCTTTGCTATTCTACTTCACGGGTACTTTTTACTTGTCTTAGCATGTTTTTACTTTCCTCCACGTCCTTGAGGAACCTTCTGGGATGTAAGCTTACCCGCGAGGCCCTGACTGGTCAGGCATGCACCCGCGAGCCCTACCGATTCCCAAAAGGCCACTCACTCTGTTGGCACGTACGTCCCCGGGGTGTATCAGGTCTGCGCACCGCTTTCTACCCCCGGGAGAGTCGATACCCCTTGAGTGCTCGCACGACGGTCGAGCCTTGCCTTTCTAGTTCCGCATGTGTTCTGTTACCCGAGAAGTAAATAGCATGTATGACAAGGGAAATTTCAATGTTAACTTATCTTTTATTCATCATGGAAGCGCTCGAACGACAACGGGTTCACTTCTTTGCGGCAACATGGCTCTCTCGGGTACACGGCATGACTTGCTTCAGTGGATCTCGTGGGGTGGGAGGTTGGTGACATCCTCCACCCTAGCGCATCTGTCGGCTAAGTTCCACAGTTCCTCCAGGGTGTCAACGGCGTGGATGCTTAACTTGTCGCGCATCTTGCGGTTGCGGACGTTGACGTGGAAGGCAGCGATGACGGAAGCCTCGCAGAGGTACTTGGGGGGAATGTGGTCGACGACGCCCCGGAACCTCCAGATGTAGCGGCGCAGCGTTTCTTCGGCTTCTTGCTCTAGGCGATATAGGTCGGAGAGGGTCGCTGGGAATGGCGTGCAGCTGGCCTTGAGGCGCTGGCTGGCCTGGCCTTCCATGTCCTCCCGCGAGCGACGCCTGGGGTTAGCGCTCTGGCCAGCACCTTCTTCGGGCTGCTCCATGGGTTGCTTGCCACGGGGATCTTCAGGCTGTTCCATGGGTCGCTTGCCATGGGGATCTTCTGGGTGTTCCTCTGCTGAGAGCAGTGGCTCGGGGACGTCAATGTCGAGGTCGATGATCGGGGTAGAACTCGTGGGAGCGCGACATTGGAGAGCGTAGTCCAGCAGGCTTTCCAAGCTGTGGATCCATGCCTTCGCACGAGGATCACTCTTGCAATGATCTGGGGGGAAAGAGAGAAGCACCCGGGCCGCGCCCAGGGCTTCCTTTAGCCCCCAGCCCTTCCGCTCTGCCTGGCACGGTTGCTCCCCAAAGGCCTCCCGAGTTCCTGACATGACTCTTGCTTGTGGCTGCGGTAGCTGCTCGCCTTGTCCCGAGGAGACGGCGGTCCCTGGAGCGGATCCGGTTACAGACGAGGAACTAGAAGCAGTTCTTGACAAGATTGACGTAGATCGCGAGCCTGAGGAAGAGCTTGACGATGAACTCGTTCCCGAGGAAGAGGAGGAGCCTGACGCAGACTCCGAGGTTGTCGACGACGAACTTGCCGTTGCGGTGGATGTAGATGAATCCAGCGCTTGCGCCCCCTACCTGGCGCGCCAGATGTCATGTCTCGATGCACGGATACCGCGAGTAGAGGATACCCCCTTTTAGGTTCGGCACGGGGCGCGAAGGAGGCTGAGAGTCGTCTTCATGGGCGGAATCAGAATCAAGCTCTCCTCTCCACGATCAAGGCATGCAACCAAAGGGACACAAGGAGCTACCCAGGTTCAGGCCGCCCGGAGGCTAAAAGCCCTACTCCTGCATGTCTGGATTGATGGGTTCTTCATAGTGTGGCTTACAATGGAGTCCTTCGGGCGAGGTACCCGGAAGGGTTTTGGCTGGAGGTAGAAGAAGGACAGATCCTGACCCGGAGGAGATCACCTTCCTCCCTACCTTGGCAGCCCTAGTCTAGTCTTGCTCTGGTTCAACTTGTGCTTGGTCCGTCCTCTCCTCCTCCGTGCCTTGGTCCTCCTTTTATAGGCCAAGGGGTTGCCACAGGGCACGTGAGGGGCATGAGGGGCCTTCGGGGTGAAGGACCCTCCCGGCTGGTTTAGAGGGAGACATGGCCTCTCCTCAGCCTAGGGTTTCCCTTGGGTTAGGTGGGAGCGTCCACCTTGGTGGTGAACAGTGGCTGACACAAACACGGGCTATGCTCCCTGCCCGCGCCACCTTCGCCTTGCTTCCCAAGTCTTCTGATGAGGTGGAGTGCTTATCCACAGTGGTGCGATGGTGCACCCGAGAGGGAGCCCAGCCTCCCGCCGGGGACTCGGACCCTCGGGGTCTTCCGTGTCTTCTAGCTTGATTCGGGGACCCGGCAGGCCCTCAGGACCGGAGCCCTTTGTCGGTGTAGGTCTTGCTTGGTCCTTGCGGGGTCGAAGGATGAACCCGCAAGCTTGACTTGGTTCTTAGCCTTGTCCATCTTCATCTTGGGCCCACAGGGGGTGGACCCACTTTGGCTGCACTAGGGGAACCCCATGTTCCACTGCTGCGACAAGTACATTCCAAATTCCTTGGTGTAAACACAGAGCAGTGACCTGTCTTGGTTGATGCGTCGAGATGCATCAATCTGCACATCAATATCTGGGGCCCCGAGCTGATCTGGTGGAATATGTAGCCACTCCCGCCGAGTCGCCTCAACTAGGCGCGCTATAGGTAAGAGACCAGACCAAGATAAACTGCAACAAAATTTTGTACAACATAATTATTCGTCAGTGACCTATCATAAATTATTCGTCATATCGTACAACATAACAAAATAATCAATATATTCTCTTATACGTACCGATCAACCCAATCAGGGTGTATCATCCAGTTGTATGCTGGACCCCGCGTACGCAAGATCTTCGGTACGACACCACCCTCCCAACTCTTTGCACGATGTTTTACATCGATCACCCCACTGAGCAACGCATGTGCATCCATCTGTACAAATTTAAACATAAAAATTAACAAACATACAAATTCACGTACAAATTAAAACATAGTTCTGGCACATACAAATTAAAACATACAAATTCACGTACAAATTAAAAAACATAGTTCGGACACATACAAATTAAAACATACAAATTCACGTACAAATTAAAACATAGTTCAGACACATACAAATTAAAACATACAAATTCACGTACAAATTAAAACATAGTTCTGACACATACAAATTAAAACATGCAAATTCACGTACAAATTAAAACATAGTTCGGACACATACAAATTAAAACATAGGGATACACACATAGAAATTGGAATGTAGTGCTAGCCACGTTGGCCACGTCCTCGGTTTCCTCGGTTTCCTCGACTTCCTCGACCACGCACAGGATCAGGAATGACTGCAGGATCAGGATCAGGTCCTAGGCCGTATTTGGGACAATATTTCTCTCTATGCCCAAAAAGATTGCAATATAAGCACTGTCTAGTACATCCACCAGCTTCAGACTCGTCCATATCATTCCGGATGCGACGCGAGTTCCGTCTTCCTCTGCTAGTTCTCATAAGAGCAGGATCCGGAATATATTCTCGTTCCATCTCATTCACCTTGTTGAAGTTGCCAACTACTCTAAATCCTGTCATCTCCCCAGTCCAAGTTTCAACCACTGCCTCCTTCATGTAATACGGAGAGACAAAACTGATTGGGTTCATCCCCAACTGGCCAGAAACAGCAAGGACATGAGAACATGGGAGGTGAAGCAGTCTCGGTTTGTTGCACGTGCACTCGCACGTTGGGGGTGCAGTAACACTAATTATGAACTCATGAGTTTTCAGCTCATTACCCGCACCAAATCTTGAGGTTGGTAAGCGTACCTCATACCTCGCTTCTTGATTACCAATACGAATGACCGTGTGCATCCGTGCCTTCTTTATCTTCTTGTCCATGTACTGTCTTATCTTGCGGCAATAAGGTGTGTTGGGGTAATACTCAATATGCTCGACGGCTTCACGACGTCTATCTCTGAAATACGTCAATGTTCCGTGCAAAATACCCTCCACCAGTGCTGTCAGTGGCAAACTCCTATTCCCTCTGAGTACAAAATTGTACACCTCAGCTAGGTTGGTAGTCATGATGTCGTACCTTGCTCCATATTGGTCGTGCAACAGAGACCACTGCACGGGAGGCTCCTTCTCTATTCACTCTTCAAAAATTTTGATTCGTTTTCCCTTCTTTCTCTTCGTACCAGGAGGGTCAATTCCAGGCAAGTCACACAACCCAACAGGCTCTGAATCTGTCGTATTTGTCGTAGTACCCTGTGTCGCATCACCCTGTGCCGCAGTACCCTGTGCCGCAGCAACCTGGGCCGCAGCTACCTACGCCGCAGCAAGCTGTGTAGCTACTGCGACTGCCTGTGCAGCTTTCCTTTCCTTCACTTGCTGCCCAGTGAATTCAGTCAGTCTTTCCCACACAAACTGATACTTCACCTCCTGATTCTGATTGCACAGTCTTTTAAACAGATTCATCAGCCTTTTACTCTTAAAGCATGAGTAAAAGTTAGCGCCGAGATGACGCATACACCAGCGGCTCCGCATGTCAGTCCATGGTGCTGGTTCATCCTCGGTGGGGTGTTGCAATCGCTTTATAGCCTTAAGCATACCAGGATGCCTGTCGTGAAGGATGCACACATTTGGCCGAGTCTTCACGACTCCCATTTTCAATTGCCTGAAGAACCATATCCAGCTATCATAATTCTCACCCTCGACGAAGGCGAAGGCAATCGGGACGATCTGCCCATTGCCGTCCACACCTATGGCGGTCAGGATAGGCTCCGCTGCATCCCTCAAGAACAAGGCCAAGTACTGCTACGGGACATCCACGAGGGCACATGTTCAAGTCATGTGGCATCAAGATCACTGGCGGGTAAAGTTTTTCGTCACGGGTTCTACTGGCCAACAGTCCTCAGTGATGCCGAGCAGCTAGTCAAGACCTGTGAAGCCTGCCAATACTATGCGAAGAACATACATCAGCCGGTGCAAGCTCTGCAGCCAATTCCAATCTCCTGGTCGTTCGCGATCTGGGGGCTGGACATCGTGGGGAAGATACCGAAGTCTGTCGGGGGCCATGAATACCTTTTCGTGGCCATCGACAAGTTCACAAAGTGGGTGGAAGTGATGCCAGTACCAAGACAGACAGCTCAAGCAGCCATCAAGTTCATTGAAGGGATCGTGTACCGCTTCGGAATACCCAACAGAATCATAACGGACAATGGCTCTCAGTTCACAAGCCGATCCTTCCTCAACTTCTGTGAAGAGCTGGGAATCAAGGTGTGTTTTGCCTCGGTGTCCTACCCAAGGTGCAATGGGCAAGTGGAGCGAGCCAATGCGGAGGTCCTCAAGGGTTTGAAGACCAAGGCCTTTGACAAGTTAGAAGACAAGGGCAAGAACTGGATTGAGCATCTACCAAGTGTCTTGTGGTCCCTCAGAACCACACCAAGCAGAGCCACTCAAGAAACACCATTCTTCCTTGTCTATGGTGCCCCTTGTACTTGCCTGTGAGAAACGTGCCGTCCACGCAGAGCACTGGACGACAGTGGGTAAAAGCTTCGATGCAAATAGCGAATGAGAAGAACAGTCGGCCAAATACACCATATTGAGGAATATCCGGGAGCTGTTGTATTTGTACTATAGCATATGTGCCAGGAGCCTCCTTCAATGTGCTAACAAGACGAATAACATTATCATAAGAGTCATAGAAAGACCCAAACCTCTCCTCTAGAGCCCTCTGCTTAGCTCTCCAGGCCTTTCCGTACTTAATGGTGGTATTCCATCTTGCCTGAACTGTGCTTATGATGTGCTTTGCTTCCATGTCTTTCTTGCTCACTATGTCACTGAACAAGAGACGTGCAATGAGAGTTGACGTTAGGTTTGGGCGATTTGTCAGCAAACTATCAATTTCACATTTGTGTGGCACGACGTCTGTCACCACCCACACCACGTCATACTTCGGCAAGTGACCATGCACTCGTGCAGGACAACCAATGTCAACACAACTCATTGTCAAATATTGCCTATTTGACACGTCTGTGCGGAAAACCCTTTGCGTGGACAATGCCCACTGAATCACGGCTTCCCTTAACTGTTGCTTCGTGCTGTACTGAGCCCCGATTTCAACGTTATTCATGTGGTACTCCCAGGACGATTCATGGACATTAGGCACGGCCGTGATGGCAGAGTTGTCCTGATTCCAGTAACTGGGAATAGGCACATCTTCATCATTATTTTCATCAGAATCTTCATCAGAATTAATATCTTCTGCGACGCCATCCTCATCTTCCACCAATATCTCAGCCTGTACTGTACCTTCGTGCTCATCCGCATCAGCCTCCCCAATTTGGGCAGGTCCTGCTGACAGTGCTAGTTCATAATGAAGAGGAATTTCTGACAGTGATGATACATAGCCAACAGGAATTTGAGCATGTCCTGCTAACGGTGATGGTTCATAATGACCAGGCATTTGGGCACAATGCGAACTAGTTGCTTCACTAGTCTCTCCAGTCTGAACAGCACCGCCACCTATTTCAAAATTATTCTGCTTCAAAACAAACGACATTAGGACTTCTGGTTTTGTCCCTCGACATTTGCATGATGCTAGCCAAGAAACCCACTGATTTGTCCGATCAAGCGGCAACATCTCCCAACGAATATTTGACCGGGATTTGGTCCATCCCGACTGAATCCTAACAGTCCAGTAATTAGGATCATACCCAAAATTCACCGTAAAATACCACTGGACACCGCTGATTTTCACTTTCTCTGGCTCTGTCAACTGAATCTCAACATTTTCAAATTCACTAAGATCAACCCCTGACTCAGATACACGGACTGTACCGGCACCGTAGTGCACAACAACATCGACCACTTCCATTACCTAAACAAATTTATTCCATCATTAAATACTCCACATTGGATATATCTAAATATTACGACCGCCGAAAATAAATATGACGACCCCCGGTAAAATAAAGACTAATCAAAATATACAATACATCTAACCGACAACATACACTAATCCCCTGACACATCCACCGGCAAACTATATTAACATCTAACCGACAACATATACTAATATGACCACCTAAAATATGCCGACCAACTAAAATATTACCACCACCTAAAATATGACCACTAACTAAAATATATCTACACTAATCCACACATATGTCATGCATCCACCCTTAAATTATATTAACACTTAACCTAAAAAATCTAAAGATTAGGGTTTACCCTTGACGCGTGCGTAGCTCCCGCTGCCCGGCTTCAATCCAGCACCACCACCGCCGCACCACGCCTCTAGCTTCCCCAACACCGGCACACACCACCACTATCCACCATTCTTGACCACCATTGCTCCACCTCCACTCCCCCAAACGCCTCCACGAACAATTATCCCATCAATAGATCGGGGATGTCCAACCCTTCTCTACTCTATTTCTTCAATATGTGGGTTTGTGGGGATTTTTTGGGGGTAAGAATCGGTGCTGTTTTCTCTGGAAACGGAAGAACAGAGGAGAGGGAAGGAGTGCTCGAGCGAGAGAAGGAAGAAGGAGGCCGTCGTGGTTATCTGCCGTCTTTCGGCACGGGCCACGCCAAAAGCGCAAGTTTCGGCTCAAGCGCCGCCAAAAGAGGTGGGCCACGCCTGCCGCTGCGCAGGCCGACATGCAGAGGCCTTGTTTCGGTGCCGGCCGTGCCGAAACCAGTTGTTTCGGCACGGGCCGTGACGACACCGCGCTAGATTTCGAATTTCTCCAAAACGCGTGCTAGATTCCGAATAAACTGTAAAACAAATATTATTTAAAAAAAATTCGAAGAGATGTCCCCTGGTTTTGCAATGCGGTTGTGTGGTAAAATAAGTTGATAATTGACATACTTTTCTTGCGAACGCATCTACTGTTTTTTCTTTGAAAAATTACACTTTTAATCTACACGTGTTACACATTTCAAGATTATCCGACGTATGTATACGTAATATATGCACAACTGAGCTTATTTGGTTCTTTTGTTTGTCCATTTTGGTTTGCCAAACGTTAGGAAATATATATATATATGTAGTTTTGCTGTAATTTTTTCCATGTTACATCCATATGATTATCATTTGCCACCATTGTATGCATCGTTGTGATATTCCTACATGCAGGGCCCAATGGGGACATGCCACAGATAGTGTGTTTTTTTGGAAGTAAATATAATTCGAATTTAAAAGGAGGGAAGATTATTGTGGGGATCGATCAAAATGGAGTTCCGAAAGAAATGTCGGGTTCCATCCTTAGCCGTTATCTTACAAACAAGCAGAAAACTCGACAAACAAGCAGAAAACTCGACAATTGCACTGTTGCACATTCCAAGATGGGGCAATGAGATGTTTGAGGCAAAACAACAGGAGATGATAAACTTGTTGAGGTAAAATTTCACAACATGATACTATAACACAAATTATTATGTTCATTAACATTTTAACAATGCATTTTGCTTGGTGAAGGTAAAATTTGCCTACCCTCTAGAGATTATGCAACTTACACGAGACTTAATGACACTTGCAAAAAAGTAGAGAGCCTACAAATCCAGCCTAAAGAAAAAAATATAAAAATCTTAACACAAGGTCTTTGGATGAAATTGGGAAAGAAGTTCCACCTGGTGTTAATGAACATCAATGTCTTCCTCTTGTTTGAATTTGGTGTCTGCCCACATGGTACTACTTCTTTACTGTCTCATGATTAAACTGAATTTGGAAATCAGTTTTCCAACATTACTATTGCTTAAATCTATCTTACTTGCAGAAAATATGTCTCAAATTTTTTGAGTGTGCAAAGCAACAGAAGAATTCACACACCACCGGGAGAAAAGGGCCATGCTCGATTCCTAAAGAGATGGTCTAAATTTGTTATTTGAAAAACTAAACATCTTCTAACAGAAATATGATTACTAAACCATGTAATTTTCTTTGTGTAACAGGAAACTGAAAGGAATGGAAAGGTGATGAAGATTGAACTATGGGATCTAGCCCATAAAAAAGATGACAATAATGATTGTGACAATGTTAATACAATGATGGTAAGACTCTACTTATTAAATGTGTTTAGAGAATAAATGTAAGCAAGTTCATTATATGAATGTTGTGTTTATTTCATAGAACACAACTCAGGTGAAGTTATCTAAAAGAAAATTAGATGGCAAGGAAAGTCATTCATCCAAACATTATAGTGAAGTGTCTAAAAGTTTACTTGCAAGAAGGAAAAAACTTCGGGGCTTTTATCATGATAAGTATTGGAGCCACATAAAGGTTTCTCAAGGAATGGCTTTTGTGGAGGATTCTGTTCGAGAAAAAATTGTCCAGTTTAAGCTCCGAGCTATTGGAGATAATGTATAAAGCATGCAAGATGAGTTCCAAATGATGCATGCGTTCATCGCAAAAAAGTTCACAGGAGAGGATTATAGAAATGAATTGGAAAATGCGGAAAGTGATGAAGTTAGCACCTCGACTGATCTCTTTGTGGAAAAATAAATTAATTATCATCTATATACTCTTATCATGTTCTTATTGCAGGATGACCTTCGTGAAAGAGCTAATGATAATGTTATCCAACATGAAATAAGTAATGATATTCAAGAATCACCTCACACTATGCACACTTCAGCAAATACTTTCCAGGTGACGCAGTAGTTTTTATTTAATATTTTCTAAGTTAACAAGTATGATATGGTAGATTCTACATACCTTAAGTATTGTTTGTTGTAAGCAGGAATTGCTTCCCGAAATGTGTACTAGAATAATAGAAGGTTCTGCAAACTCGTCCTTACCACACCTGCATGGACATGATTACTAAGGTATCTTCGCGTCTTTTGCTTATTTACGAAATTGTTCCTAATTTTTGGGATGAACTGTAGGAAGCACACCTGGAAATATATGCTACAGAACTTCAAGGTTGTGTACCACGTGAGCAGGTTACTAAGAAGGTATATGCTATTGTGGGTGTGAATTTGGAATCGGTACGGTTATATTGTTTTCTACATGTAATATTTTTGATTATTTATTTTCATTCACAATTGCAATAACCGTGTCCTGAAAATTACGGCAAAGAGAGTTATGCCAGTTCATCATTAGGGCGTCGGTGCATAATGCTATGGTGCAAAACAATTTTCCTCAATCATCATACCATATAAAAAAATGTTATATGTATTATATGATCTTTGGCTGCAGAAAGCAAACAATGAAAGCTTCACTTAAGCTAATGAAGGTTGTGCTGTATCATCTTTGCCACATCAGCAACCTACTAACAAGGTACATGCAACCAACCTATCTAAACCAACATGGATTTGCTGTTTCATAATGCAACAATGGCACTTTTTTTTACATGTTGTATTTCTTCAAGTTACAGGATTCCGAAGTCTATTTGTTTTCGGCAAACCCAAGAAACAAAAATAAAGTTGTAGGGATAGGAACTTTGATGAGTCAAGACAAAACATATGTGCTTGGAGGAAACATGCTTGGAGATCAATATTATGGAGTTCTTATTAACGGTCTTACAGAGATTTCAGATGAAAAATTGCCTAGACCGTATAAAAATATTGAAACTGTCAGAGACGCTTTTGGTCATGTAATTGCTTGGCCTAAGTTCATTGTAAGTACATTTTCATATGTACAAGCATTACATTCCCTTGCCAGTTTTGATGTTTGCTTAATTATTTTATAAACTTTGTGCTTTATAGGTCAAAAGGAAGAAATCTAGCTCGAACCACACAAATAACAACCTGGTATGTTACATTCTTCTGATTTTTCTTCCTAAGGAGAAGACTAGGGAAATGTGAGCAGTCAGTTTAGAGATGTTGCAGCTAGCTGGGCATCCTGGGAGTTTCTCACCCTCGCTGTGACTTCTTTTTCAGGTTAATTGTGGAGCTAAAAGACATTAAAATGAATAAGGATGGGATGAAGCATTAGTTTTTGCCTCGACAAAATTATGGAGGGCTTTACCATCAGTTTAGAAAGATAATGGATGCTATATAGGATATTTTATGATTTTTTGCTTCTTCACGATCCTTCCCAGTGTATCTGCAAATAATTTATATAATACAATTTTTTATTAGCTATTACTGCAATTATTTTAGTCAGCTCTACAATTTTCAGTGTTCGCTCCTTATAATGGTCTAGCCTTGTACGTTGAATGAACTTAAAATATATATATATATATATATATTTTCCACATAATTTTCTGAATAAAAAACCTGCATTTTTCATTACATATCGTAGTTTCTGTCCATTGTTGTGGTCCATCTATATCTTATTCCTCTCTGTTTCTACTTACCAGATTGGTAATGGATACAGAATATACAAACTGATACAATTAGTATTTCTTCTTCTCACGGAATTTAGCTGAATTCTGAACTACTCCCTCCGTCCATAAAAGGATGTCTCAATCTAGACCAAATGTGCATGTATTTACACATAAATTATGTCTAGATACATGCAAATTTGGGATAGGTTGAGACATCCTTTTGTGTACGGAGTGAGTATTTATTTGACTCTGTAGCTGACAGATTGGCAGCAGAGCAGCAGGCTGAAATCCAAAGCCGTCAGCTAGAGAGAAAAAAAAAAAGCAATGTGGCAGCAGGTTGATTCAGAAGCATTCGGCATAAGCTGCTCCTAGCTGAACAAACATCTTTGAACTGAATCAAGCGTAGCGCACCTTGAGGAGCAGAGCTTCTCACCAGTCCCAAGGCAGCCGACTCTCCTCACGCCCGCATTCCGCTCTGGTTCAGCCGCCACACAGATGCTTCTATGCTCATGGGATTTGCGCCGGTACGTGGCTTCTTCAAGAGCAGCAGGTTTTTTGAGGAACCGGCAGTCGTATTGCCTTTCGATTAGGTAGAAATAGAGTGTTTATGTACATTGGCACGCCTAGTCTCGCAAATGAGACATAGGCGGAAACAAAGAACAAAAAGTACACAAACTAGGTGTCTCCGGGATCCTGCGTGTGCGCATATGCCCTCTGCGCCATCTCCTCTCGTACCAACGCCGCGACGGCGTCGGCATGAATTGCTACATTCTGGAACACTCTCTGTTTCTCTCCTTCCACACTCCCCACATGGAGTAGATGATCGCCCCACTCGCCTCCCTTCTCTTTTCTTCGGGAGGCTTGCTATTGTCGCGTCCTACCAAGCATTGAGGGTGCTGCCATTTGGTGGCGGCGGGGCACCAATCTGTCCGTGCCAAGCAAAGATGCGCTCGCGCACAGCGGTCGAGAAGCTGCAGTCGAGAGAGAGGTGTTGCACCGTCTCCGGATGTATCCTGCAAAGCTTGCAAATCGGGTCGTGTGGCCACCCACGGATTGCCAAGTTGTCAGCTGTGAGAATCTTGCCATGGACGCCATCCATGCAAAAAACGACACTTAGCCTCCGCATGCCCTTTCCAACATTTGGCCGAGCGGAAAGGGGTTGTAGAACCCGCAAACTGACAGCGGTAAGCCGAGGCCGCCGTGTATACCCCCGACTCCGTCCAAATCCACCGTATGGAATCCGGTACTGGGAGTAGCAGGACTCCCTGCATTAGTGCCCAGAGCCCAGTGAACTGCTCCAATTGCACAGGTGTGGAGATGTTTGCAAGCGAGCGAATCCAGTTGTTGTTCTCCATCTCTTTTTGCACTGTTCTCCTTTTCCGTGTGGCGATGGCGAAAAGCTCCGGGAACTGGTGTCCCAATGCTCCTCCTCGCGCCCAAGCATCAAGCCAAAAGCGGCACTTGGCCCCATCCCCAAGTGTGATCTCTGTGCATGACCGAAAGAGTTGTCTGTCCGCCTCATCACATGGCGTTTCCATTCCATGCCGTGGTCTTGTGTCGTCCGTCCACTCCAGCCACAACCATCTCAGCCGCATGGCCCTCCCAAATCTGTCCAAGTCCATCACGCCTAGGCCCCCAAGCTCCTTAGGCCTACAGATCATGCGCCAGCTTACCAACGGGTGCGGCGTTGCACCCGGAACAGCCCCAGCCTTCATCCATAAGAAGCTCCTTTTTATCTTCTCAATTCTTTTGATCACCCATTTTGGAAGCTTGAAGACGGCTAGGTGGTACAGCACCATGGAGGTGAGCACCGATCTGCACAAAACCACCCGCCCCGCCCTTGTGAAGTGCTTCCCCCACCAGCCTGCGAGTCTTGCTCCTATCTTGTCGATGAGAGGCTGGAAATGAACAATTTTCAGCCTGGAATGATGTAGTGGCAGCCCCAAGTAGATGCACGGAAAAGATCCGCGCCTAGCCGGAAAAATTGCAAGTGCCGCTGCCACTTGCTCCTCGGTGCAACCAATCGGGAAGGCCTCGGACTTGCCAAGGTTGGTGTTCAGTCCCGAGGCTTCACCAAATGCCTTGAGTATTGCA
Organism: Poa pratensis; assembly: GCA_947311845.1. Classification (NCBI taxonomy): domain Eukaryota; kingdom Viridiplantae; phylum Streptophyta; class Magnoliopsida; order Poales; family Poaceae; genus Poa; species Poa pratensis. The sequence goes on along the minus strand of CAMZMU010000116.1, from coordinate 23,624,015 downwards.
CACACCACCGTCATATTCGCCGCCTCCGGGCCCACAAAAATGCCCGCGTCGTCTGCGTAGAGAGAAACCGCAAACTTCACTGGCGCCGCCCTGAACGGCAGCAGAAGTCCCCTCTCGGCGGCGACCCGGAACAGGTGATGGAGGGGGTTTCCGGGGCAATGGCCGGGTCTCCCGCCTCAGTCAAGGAAATGGGGGAATTATTACAACTGTGCGTCTCGCTTGCGGGGCTTTGTTTGGTTCTTTCCTCTTCGCCGAGGTGAGGAGCGGACGAATGTCGTCTTATGATCCTCGGGGTTGGGGGCATTCGCCAAAAGAGTTAGTTGCCTTGTCCCCTCCGTCAAATATGGTTGGCATAGACCAACCGGGTTTCAATCCACCTCATCAACAACTTTGCGGGCCTCTGCAGGGGACATGCGCTCTGTGATATCCTTCTTCTCTAAGACCGTCACTCGCTTACACTTGCATGCTCTGCATGATGAACTTATCGGCATGGTCCCTATCTCGTGGTTGCACTGTTATCTTCACACAACACTTCGAGTTTGGTTGCACAATGCCTTTTACTGGTTCTGCGACGTACTTTGTACTTGGCGGTTGAATTTTGAAGGCAATGCAATTACGTGTATCGTTGGTTAGCTCAACTGGGCATGATTAAGTGTATCATTGATTAGCTTAATCCCAATCATGATATATACTCCCTCCATTTGATAATTTGCATTTGTATGACGAAAAAAATGTTGTAAATGTATTTAGAATGAACTTTTACATGCAACCCCATCAAACATCGCATGTCGTTCCTACTGTTGCAAATAATCTAGAGAACAAGGGGCAACAACGTATTTGGGGCCTAAGAGAGGAGTATGACTCATGTCTCCAGTAGTAACGAAAGCCTCACAAAACATCGGCCACAGTACTGATGAGAAGGACCAGAGAACTCGTTTAATAATGAAACACTGGGTTAGAACTGAATTTGGTCCATCTGCCAAACACAACCTCTAAATTTGTTTTTTCTACTGTTAGCCTATAATTAACCAGGGAACAAGTTATTTACGGTAATTATCTAAATTATGTAGTTTAACCCTGGAACCAAGTTAACACAGCCTTAGAGTTGACTAATTGACTGTTTCACACTTCATTAACTCTCTGATATCAATGATCATACATATCCTTTACACAGTTTGATTACAAGATCTTAAACTAGCTACATTACCTGACCATACGTGCTTTCAGATTCACTCAGAAAGCTGATTATCTTCGATATAGAAGGTCTAGCTTCTAGTTTTTGTTATTTGTAGCGTTTTTCTATGTAGATGCATCTAGTTACTTGCTGGTATTGTACTTGCGTCGGTGGCTTTTTCCATTTGTGTCTCCCACCTTCGAAGCACCTACATTTAACAAGTGTTGACTATTATTTGTGATAATCCCAGAATCTTACGGTGCAAACTATGTCCATTAAGAAATATATGTTGTTTATAGTACTACCTCCGATCCTAAAAAAGTGACGTGAGTTGTACCTAAAAGTTGTATGTCATCAGTGCATTCCCAGCGACATTTATACCGGACCGGAGGGAGTATTAGATATGCCATTCAGTAGGGTAGTATGCATACTAAAGTGCGAACAAAAGACGCATGCTTTAGTAAAAAAGTGAGAGAAATCATTCTTACGTTATTTTCGTCAGGGATGTCCTTAGAACCTGTTACTAATTCTATTATTATTATGAGACCCAAACTATATATATCACAGGCGGATGTAGTTTTGCTTTCTCCAAATATTCTCTGCACAAAATTACCATAGTGTGACACATTCATGCCACAAGTAAATGTAGGGCTGTAATGATAGAAAAATGTCATTTATTGGTTCTACTGATGCATAGCTTACAGTGTTCCGAAACATAGACCCACAGTGCATGAGTTTTTATTTGGTGTTGAGAGACCAAAATCCGTGGTTTTTTTAACCATATACTTTCCATCCTGATGATCTAGTAATATGTTTTCCGGTTTAAGATCCATATGAATAATTTGTCTTTCTGTGTATAGATAATGCAGGTCCTTGCAAACCCCTGTGATTATTTCATAACGTGCTTCTCATTCAAGTCCTCTTAATTCATTGGTAGAAGAATTTGTAAATGAAATAAGAAAGGAGTTATGTTAAAGTACATACAGAGCAATGATAGAACATTTTTAATTCAATTCAAGTCTGTACCTAACTATTTACATGAAAATTGAGAACCAGTAAGGGCAATAAGGTAAAAACTAGAGAATATCTGCATCAAATGAAATAAGATCATACCGGTAATATGCTTATTCAGGCTGCCATTGCTGATGTACTCAAAGCAGAGCAACATTTCTAATGCGTCGGCCCAGATCAATTTTGCAGACCCATCCTCTTCTATCGGTTTCTGGTATCCTTCAGAACAGACGCCAAGAAGCCGGATCACATTTCGTTGATTGATCTTCATCAGACTGGTAACCTCACGATGAAATAGCTTGTCATCAAATGTGTATATGTTCATATGGATCCTCTTGACGGCAACAATCCGGTCTCCGAGTACACCCTGTTGGTCAGTGTTAAAATGGTGCTCAGCAATGCAATACCAAAACAGAGTGAACAAGATCTGCTTCTACCATGTTGGTACATTTTAATCGAACAAGTGATGTTTTACTGGACTCGAAATCTTTTGATTTTCTAACTGGTAAACCATACCTTGTAAACCTCACGAAAACAGCCCTGATTAATTATTCTCTCTTTAGAGAAATCATTCGTGATGTCTTTTAACAGTGCTAATGGCATATCCCTCTCGTCCTCAGCTCGGTCAAGTATACGCTCCAGCAAATTTGCATCCCACATTCTAGGTACACGGTTTTATTCAGAACTAGAGCATGGAAGAATTAGTTTGCTTGAGAAATTCGTAGGTGGGAAATGCACCTGCTGAAGATATAGCCCTGTATGTATGTAGTCTATGAAGCACAAACTGGAACTGCTCCAAGAGATTTGAGCACAAACTGGAAATACTTGGAAAGATTTTTCTCAGGATATATGTACATTAATATGTATAGGAAAACGATAACTAATCAATACACTTATACACATTTGTAGGCGCTACGAACTGAGACAACAATAGATATTTTCCCATGGTTAAACTTCCATGCAGAGCTGATCGAACATGTATAGAGCTGGACCGGAAACAATAGATTGACAAAGTCTACGCCTACTGCTACCCATCAGCACGTTCTATAGGCATTATTATTTTGACAGTAATTGAAGGTTCTGATGTGGAATGCAAGTTCGTCATTTGATCCCATGTACTCCGTAATAGCTTAAGCTGGAATGCAGTGATTTACAAGGCAGCATGCACATTGCCAAATTCATTGTTTAAATCTGATTTCATCAGCTACCAAGCTTCCCACCAGGCCACCAACATCTTTTTTTTCTGGAATATATCAGGCGGGTGTTCAAGATCTACAGGACGACGGTGCTGAAAATTCAATAACAACCAGAGCAAGCCATTTTTAGCTTGCATGATTAAGTTACAAAATGGAGCAAAAACACTTTTCCGCAGATGATAGGCACAACTTGAGGAATAGGTGGGTGTGGAATGGATTAAAGTAGGTAAATAACAATACATAACTATAAATGATGCCGCTAATAACATAAAAAACATAAGCACAAAACCACGCATGCATAGAAAAGATTGCAGTAGATATGAATTTAACTGAATATCTAATCGAACTATAAACAGAAGTGCTTATGCCCCCCACACTGGTAATATATTTCCAAAGCACCGAGAAAACAGTGTCCATCCCTACCATAATTTGCATAAACAGAAACTAAAAAGCAATGCGCAGCACTAAGTAGAAGCGATTTCTCCATTCAACATCGATCCTTGCAGGTTGCCCCTGGTAGTCTGGTCCAACCAGCCTCAAGGTAATTTGGAGAAGTCCATCTCCGGGTGCTGAGCCATGAATTTCTTGAGCATCTCATCCTTTTGCATCTCGTCGCTCGTGGGCAGACCCATCTGCTTCTGACGCTGGTCAAACATCATCTTCTCCACGGTTGTCCTAGTCTCAGGATCCAAATCGGAAAGCTTGCTGCTCTCCGGCTCCACGCGCTGGGTGTCGACCTCAGGGTCACCCTTGATCACAGATTTCCACCACTCCATCTGATTCTGCTTTGTCAGCAATATAGACAGGTACTTCCCATCCTCGATGCTCCAGAAACAGTCGCCAACCTTGACCGATTTGTGAAGCTCGCCGTCGATGATGGGAGGCTGGCCCTTCAGCCCGACCTTGAGATGATCCTTCTTGATCTCGCAGACGACAGACCGTGACTTGGTTCCTTCCGGAAGGGGAACGGAGAGGTTAACCTCTGGCAACTGCTGAGTCCAGGAATACTTCTCCAGGTCGAGCCCGTTACCAGCATTTGGTCGCTTCGCTTTGCTCTCCTCCTCCTTGTCCAGCTCCGTGCTGCTGTCCTTCTCCGCCGAGCTCCCTGCAGGTTGCTCCCCCGTCACCGGCGCCGCCCTCTCCTTCTCGGCCGCCGCCTTCTCAGCCTGCGGCTGCTGCGGCGGCGACGCCTCGTCCTCCTGGATGTCGGAGATGATCGCCATGGCCGCCGCTACCTGCTTGCTACTCTAGGGTTTCGATTCGGGAACTCGCTCGCGTGTCGAGATCTCAGATTGGGGCGGATTTTGGATGCAGACGATTTGATTTACGGCTCAATGAGGCTTTGGGCTTCGTTTATATCGAGGCCTCTGCGGCCGGCCCCGGCTTTGGTCTCGAAGGTTCTTGAGGAAACCGGAGTGGACTTCTATTCGGTTCAACAGCTACCATGTCTACTCGAATTCGTGCTCCTCTGCTATTGTTATTTTTAGACAAACCTCTATTGTTAATCATAGAGACCTAGTAATAAACAATATCAATCCCCGGTTCATTTGCGTACCGCATATTCGATTATCTCTACTATTCTCTACTAGCAAAATGCCCGTGCGTTGCAACGGGTGAAAAACTAAACTGCTTAATATGTGTTGACAAAGCAGCGAGACATCAGAGGGACCATAGGGGTGTGTGTGTGGTGGGGGGGGGGGGGGGGGGGGGGGCTGCCGGTGACGGCTAACATGCAGACCCGTCGCCGACGCGCAAGGTTCACAACCCAGCTGAGTATGTGTCCTCGCCCGGGCCCCTTCATCCGCGTCGGCCATGAATAGACTCATCCAGCAAGAAGTTTTCTCCGTGGCGCCAAAACAGTAGCGACACGACGCAAACATTCGACAATGAGATACAACAACGCAAGAATTTGCAATTTTTCTTTCAAAAACACAAAATAGATGTACCTTATTACATTAAAAAAATAAGCTTTTATTTTTCATTATGAAACTACCTTTATTATGTAATTGTTCATTCATACTATTACAAGATGTGGTGCTTTTTGGTGACCTCTAAGAAAAACATTTTAGCTAGTTCTGTTCCAATTTGGAGGCAAAATAACACATCCATGTCTTCATGCAAAAGGAATGTATCACATAATGAGACTGAATTTTTTTAGAATAGCATGTCTTGCAGAGCGCTTGCGACAGCCTTTTTCCCCGCATGAATTCATAGAATCTCTAAAATATGTGTGTTGGATATACTGGCATTTATCATGTCGTACGCGTAGATACTTCACCCTTTGCATTTTTAATCAAACTTAACTATTATCATGTCGGGCGGGCTGATAATCTATTGTTAATCATAAAGACCTAGTAATAAACAATGTCAATCCCCGGTTCATTTGCGTACCGCATATTCGATTATCTACTATTCTCTATCTCTACTATATAATACAAGTAGTGTTTCTTCCCCCAAAATTTCGTCCGTCAGAGCGTTTCTTGTGGTACGTCTTGGTTTGGTTTCGTATGTCATAGTTTTGTTTCCCGATCGAAGGATCGCTCGCTCGCTTGGGCCTCCAGTGTTGTAACCCAAGTACCCAACGAAACGGCCTAGGTATCCAATACCTAGAAGGATCGGATTTTGAACCCAACTCGATTATATGCAAGCGCACGGCCACGTATAGAAGGGGCTTCATCAAGCTCACGGCCGCGCATAGTAGGCGTCTCATCCATATAATCTGCACGATCCGACATGGCTATCGCTTCGACAGCTTCTCCGGAGCAAAAACATGATTCATTATTCATCTATGATGAACAAGGGCGAGCACCGAGCAAACGGCTTCACGGCAGTATGCCGCGGTACTCGTCGACACTCCTGTCGTTAGCTAGGACCTTGTGCCGCTTCAACATGTAGCTCTAGAATCAAATACAAACCACAACAGACGCGTGTCGGTGGAATCAAATCCCTTCTGCATGCGCGTGTGCAGTGCAAGTAGTACTAGCTGAATTAATCGGATCGACTAGGCTAGCTTGGCACTACGTGCATATCTCGGCGGGGTGAAGCTTATATACCTGTGAAGTAAAAACTAATCAATTTGTTCTTTTTAATGGATGATAGATTCATACAGTACGGAAAACTCTCATACAGGCAAGCAATTTGGTATCCAATCTCCAATCATAGATTTCAAGGAGCAAAGAAGAAAGAAAGATAGAGATCGGTATGCGCGGATGACCAACGAAGAAAAATAAGAAAAATTGAGAAAGCGTCGTGAAGCCTATCAGCTAAACAAAACAGAGTCAACCCAGCTGCGAAAAAATACACAAAAGGGAGGAAGAAATATACATATTTTGAGCCTGAACAGAAGACAAAAAATGCACGCGGGAAAAGCAGAAATATGCGAATATGCAACCAGAACAAAAGAAACTTATAATAGAGCAAATTATAGCTAATCGTGAGTTTTGGCGCAACACACCATGCAAAGAATCAATTGCGATGGTGAACCCTGTATATATCGAATCAGAAGAGGAAATTAGTAAGTGTAGATCTTCAATAAAGAAAAAGAGATAACATGAGATAAATTTATATCAAGTTATCACGAAGACAATAATGTCTCCAGATATATTTTTTACCCGTCAAGTTATTTTATTGTTGGTAACTTATGTTCTGGGTAAAATAAAAAACTAATGTTATTCTCGGGGCAATCAATTTTTGTTTTTCACTCTGTATCAACGCACGGGCATACACATGTGTGTAGACGTGTAGCTGCTAGAAAATACTCCCTACTGAACATTGTGCTTCTCGGCAGGCTCTGTTCAGAGGTATTGGGAGTTTGGGATCCTTGACAGTCCAACTCAGCGCACCATTTTTTATTTGCCCATAATAGTCACGCTCTACTAATGAACATTGCTCGGAGAGGTGTCGACCTGGATACGCACTGATCGGTATGCAACAACTACTTTGTTGAATATGAAGGCCTTTCGTTTTTTAAATGCATTAGGAAAAACAGCGTTGGCTGTCTCCGTTCCTTGATGAGGTCAGAATTTGAATTGCTACTTTGAACTTCGCATTTTGACACGCGGGTCGGTCAATTTCAGAGAATATTCGTTCAAAATATCAACCGCTACACCAGACCCGTCGTGTCAAAATAAAGGGCACCCGTAGCAACGCACGGGCATTTTTCCTAGTGTTTATACAACTAGTAGTTTATTCCAATGTAGGTAAGAGCAAAAATAGATTTCAATAGCTTGGTAAAAATAATTCGACTTACATGAACAAGATTGAAGGTGCATAGAAAATGTGAGATAATGCAGTTCAAACAGTTGATTGGTGTCGGAACCTTGGGTTAGCATCATTGTCTGGTAACGATAAATGTTAAAGAGTTGACAATATGATATTAGCACAATTCATGTGTTGCGTTGGCTAGTAAACAATGCAAAAAAAACTGTATTCTAATTTACATCTCCCCATCCAACTCTGACTTAATTCATGTAACACTAACACGGAAAAACCTTATGCTTATCTTTTGACGGAATAAACTTCTTGGTGATCCTACGAGTCCCACGTCTCGAGAAAGTTTTGAACATTGCTATCAAACAAACTCAGTTAACTTTCAAACCATAAAATAAGAAAAGCCAAAGAGAGTAGAGCTCCCCGCCAAAAAATAAAAAAATATAGCAGTCGCGAGAATACGCAAGAACAATCGGGCAACACACATCACATCACGACATGCGGCTCCAGACAAGTTGTAGTCGCCTGGAGAAGCAAGGCTCACTTTTTCTAAGGAGCTTAATGTTTTGAAAGGATATGACAGCTCAAAGAGGATAAGGTTGATCATGCATGTAGATAGTCAGAAGGCATATCTTAAAATCTTTAAGAAAACATAAAAAATGTTTTTTTAAATTGTATGTGTAACAGATGTCCTCACAAGAAAGTGTACCATTTGTGTTGCAAACAGACATGATAAATCCTACATGTGCTCATGTGGAACAAACACTATACATGCGAGCATGTTTTGCCAAGTATGTTGGCTCGCCAAAAAATGATTTAACAGAAAGAGGTTATCAATAAGCACTGAATGAAAGGCATATCTCAAAATAACCATTATATATCTCGGCATAATAGGATCTACCTTACTTCTGGGTATTGATAAGGATACATGGGAAATGGAAATAAACTAGAAACTGAAGCAAGGGTACATAAGAGTACCATGTCTAGGTCAAATAAGATATTTTCGCTATGAATGGAATCTGGAGTCATATTCTTAGTCCCTGGTCCACTACTTAGTCCTACATTTATAGTCCATACAACACCATCCTTACGATAGGCCAATAACATGGTTAGATTATAATATTGACATGTCTTAATTAACTGAACATGCAACTATCAATGCTATGATTAAAGGGAAAAACTTGATGTGGAAGTACAAAGTTATAATGGAGTTAGGAGTTTGATGCGGAGTAGGAGATCTTAACAATGAGCATGCTTTGATCATTTGTTCCTTAATTAAAACTAAGTATCTCCTTTCAAAGCTTTGTTCAAGATGACACTCCCATTAATTTTACCTATAATCATCTACTATTAGCAGTAAAATACCATAATGCAATTTTTTCGTGAAGTTGAAACATAGTTCCACATGTCGAGAACAGTTTAGAATTTATCTTGCGGTATTTGCTACAAAAATAAAATTGTGTTAAAAAGAAGGTTGGATGGTAGGTACGAAGTAGGATCATAATTCTACTACCACATCAAATCCATGTTATTTTCAAATTACACTGACCATAAACTAAATCTAGATTTGAATTCCCCATGTATAGCCCGATCCCCGGTGAGCAAGGTGTGTTACCTTTAGAGAAAAACTGTAAGCTCATATGGTTAACAACATTATTGTAGAAGCTAGTCTGGGCTACACATAAATAGTTCGGACTGTCTGTAACCAAAACATAAGGACCACACCGGAATAAAAAAAAAATGAATCTTCTAAGTTAAGTTAAACTTAAGATTTGCCTACCAAGATCAAACAAATCTACTTGGTTCACTTGGACACTCCCAAAGCAAATAAAATGAGTAAGTACATAGATGATTCCAACCCATTAAGTAAGAGCACTAAGGTAGAATACTTAATGAAGATATTACAAATCAAGAAATATCTAAGAACCATGTGGAAACATTGTATTCTTTACAGAAAAATCCAGTAGATGAATAGAACTTTGCAGAAGTTACATGAATGGATGGGAAATAAATGATCTGTCACCATGCATAACTTACTTTATTCTTTTAATTAATAAACAAGCGATGATTAAGCATAAGTAACAGAAGTGGATGCTAAATATTGTGGTTACATGAAGACTGAATGGGGAATATAACATTAAGGGATACAAGTAAAGGGAGGTGATGGTTCTTACAGATTTTAATAAGGATGAGTTGGATCATCCCTGATATTCAAAATCAGAATCTAATCTAAATCATTAACATATGAAAAAAGCCAAGATATATGGTGCAGAAATAAGTCAGCTACCTCTTTCTAAAACCTATCCTCCATGACTACACTTTTCTTGAACATTGTGTGTGGAAGAGCAGGCAGCTCTAATACAGGGCCAGCTTATTTCCGCTACACATAAAAAGACCATCAGAGGATGGGAAATTAAACAATACGACAACACAAATGGATTAGTTGTGATAAAAGGAAAATAAAAGTAAGTAACATTCATGTTTGAATGTGTGATTGAGATTGTCGTGTCCTGGAAAACGGACACCGGGAGTGTAGCACACTCCCTTTATAGATTCGGCAAAGGGCGCAACACAGACCAGACTCTCGCCGGAATGATTCTCCACAATCACACATATAGAGACATAAATATTTTACCCACATTCAAGCCGTTCGGAAGCGTAACACCCTACGTCATACTTGTCTGTTTTCTTGATTGATATGGAGGTGCTTACAAAGGGCAAAGCTTGTTGCCGGGGGATGGTGGAGGAGCTAGTTCTACCAGCTGTTGAAGCTGAGCCTAACGTGGCAAGAATGGTGGAGTCCCTCCTCCTACTTTGGGTGGTAGCCTTGGTCCTCCTTTTGTACCCGCAAGGGGATACCGCAGGGAATGGCATCGGGTAACAAACTGGTCCAACATACTCTCAGCGCGCACCATATGTGCACGCTACGAAGCCATCGTCACCGTCCTTGGCCAACTCATTTCCAGGAGGGTTCAACGCATTGATCTTCTCAGATATGTCGTCAATGATGTCCCCTTCTGTTTGTTCATCATCACACGTTCATTGCCGACACCCCGCTGCGCATCGGCGCTGAGACTGCACGTCGACGATGCGGTAGATGTCACGCCACACCATCAAAATAACCCTCCAGCCAACACAGCTCGTAAAACGACCCCCCCCCCCCCCCCCCAGGAGGGAGTACGACGTCTAGCGCCGGCATCATCGGTTTCATGAGACTCTACAGGAGTATCCTAGACGAATGATGCCTCCTATACGGCGTCCAGAGTCATCACCATCGTCATCTCTAGCCAAAAGCCTAAGCAAGGCTTTCAATCAGGAAGACACACCAGTCATCCAGTCGTGCCCTACTTTGCATAAGACCAGCACCACCGTCCCACAAGCCCAGCTTCGCAAGTCTCCTACACCATGCAGCGAGCGCGTCGACGGCGAGGCTGGGGGAGATGACCCGCAGACCACAAAGTTGCACTAAAATATATGTTCAGTAGAATTTCATGTTCCGCTCCTTCCATGACTTTTTATTTCAGAAACTCGTAAGATCACATGGCAATATCATATAGTACCAAGTACATTGTAACGAGCATATCAAACCATGTGTATGCAAAAGTTGTAAAATCATTGAATTTTTTAATTAGTGAGTGATTGCTACTGGTGTATGTCATTTCACTACCAAGTACCATTTAAAAGCCGGTAATGAATCGAGACTAAACTTCAATTTATACTCCGGAAGTTTCCACAGATATGCTCACCTAATCATAACGACAAACCGATATTAAGATCTTTTATCTACCATAAATATGTATACAAAAGTCATATATGCATTTGCTAAAATATATTTATAACCAAAAAAACAAATATTGTTTGAGTTACATAATGCAACATGCAAAAGCTTGCACTGCAACTAACACTTATCATCTTTGTTATGTGGTTATTTAAGTGAAATAAATAATATAAAATTATATGACATGGTAAAATATGTTCGAGAGAAGTATGAAAGTTCAGTACAAGGAGGATGTGCTAGGAAATTTACATATTTGGTAGCATGAAATGAATTTCATCATAATTATTCGTACGCCTCTACTTCACAAGATCACTGTCTCAGCAGTCCCAAAGAGTAAACATAAGCTGCTATCTATTGGCAATGTCTCCAACCAGTCTATCAACATGTGACCGTTTATTTTTTGATATTTGATTCACTATAGTACAATGCTTCTTTATCGTCGAAGAGAATAGGAGAAGGTCCTTACATAAATATGAAAAATTAAGTTACATTTTGTAAAATATATGAAAACTTCCAATACATCCAACGGTAATCTGAAATGATATAATTTTGTTTCCGTAGACATGTGCATGTACCCAGAATCTAAAACAATAATCATTATTTTGTTTCAGTAGCTTTAGGGACCCTCTTTCATGCCACGGTTGAAGAGTCTACATATTGGTGTGTGCCTATCAGTTAAGAGAGAGAGAGAGAGAGAGAGAGAGAGAGAGAGAGATATTATACCTTTTAGATATCTTCAAAATTCTTTAATCGCACGCATACGCTAATTCTATAGGTAAGATTTTGTTAACAATGTGCTGGTGGTTACTCTAATTCTACTTTGAAACTTTGTGCTCATCTTTGGCTAAGCTGATTGCTAACATTCCTTTTTCTTTTTTCAAGCATCTAGTTGCGGCGATACATCATCGGTATATATTTTTATTTTCTACTAGTGAATAAAACTCCCATGTGCTTTACTTTGTTAGTTGTTTCCTGCTCATATTGGCGTCTGCATGGTGCTCACCCTGGGCATGTCTTCATATTGGTGTCTGCATGGTGGTTACCCTGGGCCTGTGTGATCACAATCCTGTTAAGAAAGAAGCCCCAGTGCTTCTGTGTTAGGTTTTAAGTCTGGTACCTATGCATACCTCCTTGCCATCAGTTTGGGGTATAAGTGTTTAAATCTGTAATGGGTTATCTTGTATCCGTATCTCACATTTTGATTCTTACATACATGATTCATTCTTCTACTAGTAAATTGTGGGTGGAAAGATATTAGAGGAAGCATTCTCCACATCCCGTCATCACTACTGCGTTGCGCCGCGGACACCGGCATCACGAAGTCCACCTCAATAAAAAGTAAATAGTAGACTTTTTCATAGATACATTTTTCATGTGACCTTTCAAGGTTTGCACATACATACAAAAATGTAGTGCATTACTCTGAGTGTGGAAACTTACTTCAGCTAGCTTCATTGCTGGTAAAGCACTGAAATGGGAGCAGATGGCTTTGAACTGGCCTTCCACCAAGAGAAAACCATCAGCCATGTTAAAGTGTCCCCCACTTAGTAAACAGTTAGTCCACTTAGTACAAAGTTTGTACTAACTTTTTACTAAGTGGGGGACACTTTTTATGGATCGGAGGGAGTAATATTTTCCTTGTTGGTGTCAGAAGTATATTGTTATAGGCTGGGACAGCAGCAAACCACTGTCATTCCTCACATGATCAGGTTTCAAATATCATGTAATGTTGTTTAGTGTAGGTAGAGAGAGGGCACCTACGTCCTACCGAAGGTCCGACCTGTCAATATCGAAGCCAATTTGATTCTGCCATATCCGTGTTAGGAGTGCAAGATTGGCAGTACAATCTGAACCTGTTGAATACTTCAATCTAAGGGATGGGTTGATCACTTGATCCGCTACAAGCTGCGCATGTGGTTGCCAGAAGATACTGAATCAACAGGCAAGATAATTAAGGAGTTTCATTCTAGTCCAGTAGCAAGACATTTAGGTATCCCAGTCACATTGAGTCGCCTGAAGGCCTTGTTCTGTTGGAAGGGCATGAAGAAGCAGGTTCATCAATTTGTCCACGAATGCATGGTCTATCAGCGCGAAATCTGAGCGAGGTGCTTACACAAAGAGGGAGGTGATGCCACTAAGGGAGTGTGGAGGTGCGGCGAGCGCTCAAAGGGAGATGCTTCCAAGTTCCAAGGAGCCTTGTCGGAGGACCTCGTCGGCGGATTTTGCAGAGCGAATGTGCGGCAGGGGAGGAGAGGGCCAACGGCAACTACGGGAGATTGGGTCAGCAGTCATTTCTCGTGGGAGAGAGAAACAAAAAGGAGACCGTTCCAAAATCCCCAAGGAAGCTCGATGCTTGCTATCCCTATCTTCATGTATCAAAACTATCAACGTGGACAAAGTCCGAATCCGTGCGTGTGTAGTCCCACACCTCAGCCCGTGCACACGAGAATCAAATATGCTAAAAATGAAAACCAGAATCAAATGCACTCAAATGTTTGTATGGGTTTCTCGTCTCACTGCATCTCTAAATTTGTCATAAATCTCACTTGGCTTGTTGTTAACACTAGTACAGGAAACCTTACATGTGGCGCACATAAAAGAGCTACCAGTGGCGCACGGGACGTGCGCCACTGTAGCTCCGCCAGTAGTAACGTGTTACGTGTGGCGCACGAGCCGTGCGCCACAGATAACACCACTTATCTGTGGCGCAACTTCAGGGTAAGAGGCTTTCTTTGTTTAATTGCCTTGATATTCAGGGGCGTCCATGCTACTAAAGTCAACTTTGCACCCCCGACCGTTGGGCTTGCCCTGATTTTTTTTTGTTTGCTCCCTCCTTTTGGCTGCGTGGACCCAAGGTGAAATCTTGTGCAAAAGTACACAAACGGCTGTTCGGAAGGTCAAAATCTTTTTAAATTAAAGAATGTATAACTGCTCGTTCAGAGCATCACTCGGTCGATCTCTTTCCAAAATGAATTTCCAAGTTGATCATCGATGAAAGCTCCAGCAGAACAAAAGAAAAACATGTTTGCACTCATACAACAACGACTATTATTCAACGAAGACAATTAGGGTGAATTTTCGAATTAAAGCTATGAAAAATATGTTGAATAAACACGAAACTTTTTGGGCTATGATTTTACCACATAGCAAGGCGTGATATAACCAATGGATGTGGAAGTTGATAACCAAACATGCTCTCGCACTTCAAACGCAATGCGTATCAAACATTGACCAACTCATAGTTAACTAATTAAATTATGTATATGTGGCCATATTGTCTTTACTCAGCTAAAGATACCAAATATTTTATCCAAAACTCTGGACCGATGGAGAAAGCTGGATAATATCGATGGTGATCTCTTTCGTACAAATTTTCGGATGGTGCAACTATATATCTCAGGAAGGTGTACCATAAAAACGAGACCGCGATAATGAAGTTAGTTGTTTGTATTTTAAGCACCATATTGATGTTGATGTGTTGCCTTTTTCATCTACCCAATGTAGTCCCATCAACTTGCTTGCAATATCGATATATACATGGAGAAAAAAAAAATGTCGCTATTTTCATGGTACTTGCCGAAGAAAATATAAAAAGAAATATAATAGGGATAGAAAAAGGAATCGTGACATTGACATTGCAGCACGTACAATGTACGTGATCTTGGAGTAATTAGGTACCACAAATAGTACGGTGGGACATTGATAAATGCAGTAGGATGGGTTTGGTAGACCCCGGAACAAGAAATAGGATGAAGATCTTGTCCAAAATGATCTTTGCTTCATAGATGCACGTAAAATAAAATCCACTAATTCTTTTCAGGTGTCCGATTTTTTTTCTTGCCTAGCAGCAGACAAATCAGGCCTCTTCTCGGTTGGATCCATTACCACGTTGACTAGCAACATCAGTTTGGACTGAAATCAGCCTCCGTGATGTAGTCGATCTCTTAAAGTACAAACCTCATTTTGAGAAGTTTTTTTTGTTGTCACAGAGCACTCATGGAGCTGTTTTCGTAAAATCGATATTAGTCAATCACCACATTGGTACGAGTGGGCAAATGCCTATTTTCACCATCGACTCAGAGGATAATAGGGCATATAAGGAGGTTGATTTCGAGAATTGTCCACGAGGAAAGATATGCCACATGATATAGCCAGATTTTGTTATGGATGCAATTTTTTTAATAATTGGGTCGTTAAACCACTATTTTCTTGTTAAATAAACTCGTGGAGGATATACCCAATACTATAATTTAGTATCAATGTAACCAGTATATAATTTAATATTATCAATATAAGTAGTATAATTAGTAGTACAGTAAAATTTTATAAAGCTAATATCCAAAAGTACCATAAATATATTTGTTGAGAGACTGCTACGGCTTCAAAAGTAAACGACTGATTTACCATTTTACCCCCCACGAAATCCCCTATCCCCATTCCGGCCCCCCACGTCACCAACAACACGCCCCAACCGCTTTTCCCCTCACGAGCGCCACCACCATTCGAAAACAGACCGAGAAACCCAAGAAAAGCAAACCCCTCAGGCCTCACTACCCCACCATTGCAGACGACTCCAGCCCCGATCCGGCCTTCCTCTCCCCCGCCCACATCCTCTTCTCTCTCCCACTGTCCATACATCAGTCGGGTCGTCGGAATCGGTGCTGGTTCGGGCCTTCTTGGACCATGGACACGGCGGCGAAGGCGACGGACAGAGTTGTGGCCCAGGAGACGGCGCCTACGGTGGCGGAACGCGTGCTGCGGAATCAAGGGACGCTGAGCGACATCGACGTGGCCACCAGGCGGGCCCAGGAGGCCGGTGAGTTCTCGGGCACTTGCGCGGATCGCGCTAAATGCGGCGGGGGCGAGAATTTGGTGATCTGATGTTCTTACTAGTCTGGGTGATTTGGGTGAATTAAAGAAGTGAGTGGCCGAATGCGGGAATTCCTGTCCTGTATTTTGGTGGCCTGATCTCGATGGTTCGGCTTTTGATTTAGGCGAGATGTGCCAAAGACTGACCAGATGCAGTTCAATTCAAATTTCCTGGTGTGATCAGGGTCATGAATTTGTGTGGACAGTTCTAGTTTAAATTTTTTCTGATGGTAGTTGTTTGAATTTGAGCTTGCGTTGAGCTCGTAGTTGTGGTTTTTATGCTTTGAATGGTCTAAACTAGTCGTAGCTAATCATAGTACTGTCCCAATTTATCGCTAGCTTTGCAAATTATACTGTGCCAATTGTATAGTTCACTTTGCAAATTATACTGTGCCAATTTCGTGGTAAGCTAACTCTGAGCATATTGGATTGTACCTTAAGATAGATATCTTATTGTTATGGTTCTTAGGACAGTTCTTATCTATGATAGCTACAGTATAGCAGTACAATGTGAACTTATGATTTACTGGGTTGACAATGCAGCAAATAGACGGTATGATGCAGCCAGTTGGTTGCGAAGAACAGTTGGGATCGTGTGTGCAAGGGACCTACCAGAAGAGCCCTCTGAGGAGGAATTCCGGCTTGGGCTGAGAAATGGAATTGTCCTTTGCAATGCACTGAATAAGGTTCAGCCAGGCGCCATACCTAAGGTAGTTACACTTATGGCCTTCAATACTTGTGGTTTATTTAGCTACCGTGTGTCTCAGTACAGTCTTTCCGTGCCATGTTTCGGTCCTCTTCTCCATTGCTTAGAAAAAGTGAGCCGTGCTAACTTACGATGCCGATTTTCTCGGTAATGTTATGCTGGTATTAGGTTGTGGAAGCCCCCTCAGATACTGGTGTGCCATCAGATGGTTCAGCTTTGTGTGCATATCAATACTTCGAGAATTTGCGGAACTTCCTTGTCACTGTGCAAGATTTAGGGCTCCCTACATTTGAGCATTCTGATCTGGAGAAGGTATCTGTTTTCATGCTTTATAGAGCTCATGTAGTAAGCCCTTTCTTTTAGCTTTAAAATACATTGTATTTCTTAGGTGGATTGGATTTGTATCCTGATTGATAAGGAATTTCAAATGGAGGCCAAAGTTATATTTGGGCTACTTTTGCTATAACAAATTTATTTTATCTGTCAATTGGAACATAGGGTGGCAAGGGCGTTCGAGTTGTGGATTGTGTTCTTGCTCTGAGGTCATTCAGTGAAAGTAAGACAACAGGGAGACAGACTCCATCTAAATATGGTGGCATTTCAAAGCCTTCTACATCTGGAAAGTATTTCATACTCAAGAATACTGATGCTTTTATGAATAAGTTAATGAGAAGCCACACAGCAGAACCAATCCAGAACCGTTTTCCAGCAGAGCAAAATATGACAACTGATTTGAATCCAGTGCGATGGTAAGTATTATGATGTGGTATCAGTTCTTATTTCGACTCTGCTTTGTAATGACCTTTGTCTTCTTCATTTGTAGGCTACTTCAGAATCCCTTAACATGCTTGTGCGTACGCTTCTCTTGGATAAGAAACCAGAAGAAGTCCCACTGGTGAGTCTACTTTGCTTGAATATATAGCTGGTCATCATGCAGTCGTAGTTGATGGACATCAAGAATGACACCAAAGTATTTGCTATCTTGCAGATTGTTGAGTCACTTCTAAGTAAAGTTATTCAGGAATATGAGTGTCGGGCTGCAGACCAGCACTTAGTATGTTCTATTCTGCTATTATTTTGAAAATCAGGGTTATCCACATTTTCTGGGGCAAGCTTTTATCTGCGGATGAGGTATACAACTCTGCAGTTTTACTGATTTGGACAAAAAATATCACAGGTGAAATGCATAGAGGTCTCAAAGGTACTGGCCCATTATCCATACCAGACACGCCACTGCAAGATGAAACTTCCACCAGCAATCGAGTTAAGGTATATATTGCTTTTACCATCCAGTGGCCAGATATGTGCACAGTGAGCATTAGTTTTGAATTGAATGTAAACACCTGTACATTCTGGAAAAACAAGTTCTATATGGCTGAATAGGTTGCATATACTAATGTTCTTCATTGTTTGGTGAACGAAATTAAGGTGGATGAGTTATGTCCCTTGAAGCTGAAGGAAGAAGTCAGCTCTGTAGTTCTGAATGGTAGTTGTGCAGCTCAACAGTTCCAGCTAGGGGTAGAAATAAATTTTGACGTACAGCAGAAACATATCCAGGTATTTTTATTTTTTTTACATTCCTTATTTGATTCTGACTAACCAGCATTTACATCCACGATCTCTTGACATATTATGCTCCCTGCAGGAATTAAGAAATACCCTTTCTTCTGTCAAGTCTGGAATGGAACAATGAGATTACAGTACTCTGAAGATTTTACTAAAATGGGTAACTTATAATTGATTTTTGCATCTATCTAACTTTTTTTTTGCTCCAAATGCATTTAAGAAATACCATATTTCCACGTTAACAGGAAAGCATTTGCACGTCCTCTCTAATGCGGCTTGTGGTACCATAAAGTTCTGGAGGATAACCGCAAGTTGTACAACCAAATACAGGATCTTAAAGGTACCATTTTTGGTGCTGAAGGAACAAATATGAAGGATACTAGTCTACATCTTACATTTTGTTTCGTTTTATAACCAGGAAATATTAGAGTATATTGTCGAGTGAGGCCTTTTCTACCTGGACAAGCAAATTCCTCGACAAGTGTTGCTGGAATGGAAGAAAGAACCATCACAATAATCACTCCCACAAAATATGGGAAAGATGGAAGCAAATCATTTACTTTCAACAAGGTTTTTGGCCCAGCAGCCACTCAAGGTATATGAGTTGCTCCTGTATATCTATAGTCCCAATTAGCTTGACTTTCCTTGGGTACTGAACTTGTGCTTTTGTTTTGTTAATGCAGAGGAAGTCTTTTCAGATATGCAACCTTTGATCCGTTCAGTTCTTGATGGCTTCAATGTTTGCATATTTGCTTATGGCCAGACCGGATCAGGAAAGACCTATACAATGGTAATAAGCTTCGCTAAGAAAATATTTCATTATTTCTTAGGAAAAGGATAAACAGGTCACTTTTTGTTATGTTTTGCAGAGTGGACCTAAAGTACTGAGCGAGGAAAGCGTTGGTGTTAACTACAGAGCATTGAATGACTTATTTAATCTTCAAGCACAGAGAAATGGGACAATCAATTACGAAATTTCTGTGCAGATGATTGAGATCTACAATGAGCAAGTGAGAGACCTCCTTCAAGATAGTGGAAACAGAAAATATCCTTTTTACAATCTAAAGTTTTAAACTCTCTGTTGTATATTCGGTAAAAATAGTTCTCTGCTGTTCTCCTTTAATCTACTTATTTGATTCATATCTTGAGCCTCCTTAACGTTGAGCTACGTTGGAAATAAGAAATACTTCAAAAAGGGCTTGCAGTTCCAGATGCAAGCATAGTTCCTGTCACATCGACTTCTGATGTTGTTGAGCTGATGAATCAAGGGCAAAGGAACCGTGTAGTAGGTTCAACAGCCATCAACGACCGAAGCAGCCGCTCCCATAGGTGTGAACATACCTTGCTCAAACTTAGAAGTACTTACATGTATAGTTATGCTTTATAATTCTGACTGAAACCTACATGCAGTTGCCTGACTGTTCATGTTCAAGGACGTGACATAACATCTGGCGCAATCTTGAGAGGCTGCATGCATCTTGTTGATCTAGCCGGTAGTGAAAGAGTTGATAAATCGGAAGTTGTAGGAGATAGACTGAAGGAGGCACTGTACATAAACAAGTCGCTTTCAGCACTGGGGGATGTGATTGCATCCCTGGCCCAGAAAAACTCGCATGTCCCTTACCGAAACAGCAAGCTTACCCAGCTTTTGCAAGATTCTCTAGGTAGTCTGCAAATTCAGTATCCTACATTTTCACTTTTTGTACTTTAATCAATGGGATAAATAGTGTTGCAATGTTTAGGTGGACAAGCAAAAACACTGATGTTTGTGCACATAAGCCCGGAACCAGATGCTGTCAATGAGACAATAAGCACCTTGAAATTTGCTGAGCGAGTTGCCTCTGTTGAGCTTGGCGCGGCAAAAGCAAATAAAGAAGGTGGTGAGGTTAGGGAGCTCAAAGAACAGGTGCTTACCTATTTCTTATTTTCGGTTTCTGTGAATTAGCTACAGGCACTGCCATTGAGATGTATAAGAAACTTCCGTTATTTTTGCTCATTTCAGATTGCTTGCCTCAAGGCAGCATTGGCCAAGAAGGAAGGAGAAACAGAAAAATTCGGAGCACACAGTCAAGTCCAAACATATATAAAATTAGCAGAGGCAACATAACACCTGTATTCCCGAAAAATAGACAGCCAATGGAAGAAGTTGGAAACATAGAGGTAATTCTTTTCCAGCCAATGTCAACTCTTTATCGTGCGTATCACAAAAAAATATTTAAAAATGAGTTGTGTGCTCTAGTTGTGGCTGCAATTTCGTGGAAAAATGGCATCCATGCAGTCAAATATCTACAACACGAGGCCTATAGTTTGAGAAAGTGAAAGCCTTCTAAGATGGAAATGCTTGTCAAAAGAAGCATGCCATTTAGTGGATAATTTTTTTTTGTTGATAGAGGTCTCAAATTTAGAGAATACATGGAAGTGGTAGATTTCTCCAACTGAGAAAGATAAATTCTACCATCATTAGATTTTTAATATTTTGAGATCCAAAGCTCTAATATAGATTTAATGTTTATTTTTAGGTCCTGAACAATGTCACTCCAATGCAAAAAAAGCTAAAATTTGATTTGCCTGGACCTGGCATCCTCGCGAGAACAACTCACCTAACTGGGTCGACAATTGCAATGGTCTTCCTAAAGAAACAGGATCAGTTGGCTGGGTTGATAAGGCAGCTGTTGGTGGCAACCAATTTGAGAATGGCAATTCCATACCAGAGCTGGAGCCTGATCTCATCACACACACCCCGCTCCCGACTTCCTTCTATCAAAGACACACACCTGGGCAACAAAGGTGTAGGATTGAGTCAGTACCAAGGCAGGACTCAGACGAATTTGTTGGTGTTACTAGCTGTTCCTTGGACCAAGAAATGATGCTGTCAGCCAGTGGCCTGAAGCGTGCTGGTGTTACCAATGGAAGCATTTCAAGTAAAAAGAAGCCTCAAACAAAGAATGCAAATAATATGACAATGAGGTGAAGCCAGCTTCTTGTTTATATTCATGAAACAATTTTTTTGCACATGATTAGGTAAATTTAACCTGTTTCTGCTGGTTTTGAATTACCCAGGAGTACAAATCCGGCATGCAAGTCACCAGTACCACAATCACAGAAAATGCTACAAACACCAATCAGGAACAGTAAACATATTTTGACTGGTACAGATGGAAGAAGAACTCCAAATAGAAAACTTAACATTGCAAAGTAACCAATCAATGTGAAGGTAGATTTTGTTGCTACCACCCTCATCTGTGACAACATCAGATCAACAGAAAGCTTTTTAAAGAAGAATCTTCTTGAAACTCCCTGGAAGGATCAACAATGTAGAGTGATTTAAATCCGCTGGATGAATCGTTTTACTACATCAAGTAAAACATGGATAGAAGACCTCCAAGAGGACAGAAAGAAGATAAACATGAAGGGAGTTTCATTTGTGGGATGTCTCTGTCTTCCACACTAGAAATTACTATTGTACCATTTGTTCACGAGCACAACACCTTGTAAGTAGTTCCTTTTAATAGACAGGCTATATTTATAGCATATTTTTACTTGATTTTTTCAGTAGCATGTAATAGAGGGCATCCCTTTTTATTTTAAAAAGGATTGTGTACATCAGTACATGGAACTTCAGAAGAAAGAGTGAATAACTACATGCTTTTTGCATGGTCCTGACTCCTGACTCCTGAGTTCATAAATAACAACTAAGATCCAGAAATCTTTACATGAAAATACTATTGCTAACAAATCACAATACAAGCTCCTATGTAGACATACCAGACTATTTGACAACACCACTGCTATTTTCAACTAACTAGGTTATATACTTTACCATGGAGTACAACATCAAGATGGATCTTTCATCCACACTGTTCTGTCACGACCGTTATCCACCCTATTAAGCAGGGTCATATTGTTGGTACCAGCCTTGGCCTTCCCAGGGACTATGTAGACCCCTTCTCGAGGCCCTGGAGAGTCGCCCTACAGACGCTAGCTTCAATGCGGCCTTGATCTTGACCCACTTACGTGGCGACAAAGGTGTCGCGGGTCCTTCACTGTTAAAAATCTTGGAAATGAAGCGATGAATGAGCTGATCATCTTCCACCGAGTCAAAGCTGTTTGTTCTTGATGGCTGAAAGCCAGTCACAACTTGATGTGACTGCATTATGTTTGGCATTGTACAGTAGGTCAGGTTGGTTGCTCAAATTCTCTCCTGCAGATGTCGTCCAGAGCTAATTAGATCCAGAGTAAGTGAGCATCAAAATGAATAATTAGCAGTAAAGGTAATGCATCAGAGGAATTACTGTTGCTTGTAAGCTGGAAGTGAGGCTGTGTAGAATCCGTTTCTGTGTATTAGACGTCAAACTACCGACAGAGAAGCTCTGCAGGCGCAAAAGAGACGTGATCTTGTTCAGTTTAAAAGTATGAATATTCAATTTCAGCTTATATTGAGATTCACTTTTCATAGAGGTTACTTCCGAAAGGAAAAGTCGCGCTGTAAGGAAAAGAAAATCTTACACTAAATGATTCTTCAGAGAAATGAGAATGCTTCTGTGCGTTCTGACCAAATTGCATAGCAACCTGACCTGCCTGAATGTTATCATGAACAATAGCAGAGGGCAGCATCTGGACCGAAATCTGCTCTTCCGGTATTCGGTATACGCAACTGCGTGATTCTTGGTCCAGGTAAGAAAGTTCCTTGGCTTGGATTATATGGTACAAATTTGTTTGTGACTATTTGATGGCTAACATCATTCGAAGTCTGACCATGCAGAAATCTTGACATCTTTACTGAAGCCTGCTTGAAAATTTGTAACAGTGTCTTAGAGTAATTTCTATATGTTTCTTATCCTTTACCAGAATTTAGGTTTGAAGTATTGTACTTACATCAGTGGTTCGATTGAAAGAACAAAATCTCTCAGCGGATTCAAATCCTTGGCTAGCTGAGAATTCTCCTGGAAACCTACTGTATTGACCTGGCAATGAATTGAAATCAATGACCGAAGTTCCTAAGGAACAAATTACTGCTATTGCATGAACCTCATAGATCAGGCCAGGTGTTACCATAGTTCAGCATCTGCTGATTCGGAAGAACATTACTCGACACAGAAGCACCATTTGTGTGAAAACTATGAAGTGGTACAGGACAGTGGTTGATCATCTTGTGATCATACTGAATATCCTTCATATTCTCATAAGCCACTTGCTTTAGAGTCTCGACTAAATTCTGTGAACAAAGAACACCAAATGTTAGAGCATTGTGAGAAAATCTCCAGCTTGAACTTGAAGTATGTGAGCATATACATCACCTTCTCTACTTGGTGAAGCTGATCTAAGGGCTTGTAACAATCACCAAATTTCACCCCGACAAGCTGAAGTTTGGCATCAAAGAAAAGTCCCATGTTTCTTTCCTTAATTTCATACAAATGGAGAGCATCGCCGACTTCGCACGTCATGGCATGTCCTATGATGGCTTTCCAAGCTGCCTTTGACATCTTGCTGAAAGTCTAAAGGTAGACGAGAAACCCAAAGATCTTCAATAGCTATACAAAAACATCATGTGATATTTCTTAGCAGACAAAACCCTAGAACCTTACCTGCAATAGCTTGTGCTCATTCTTCATATAGGAATGTAAAAACTTCTGCACAGTGTCAATTCCACGTCTGATAAGGCTTGGTGGTAAGCCCCATTCTTACCAATCCTTTCCAAGCGCCAAACTTCGTCGCCCAGCAATGGCGGGTAGTGCTTTTCAAACCCTGCAACAACAGCAAGACGCATATGATCAGTCTCAGTTCGAAATGAAGAAGGTGCATTTCTGAAGAAAGAACAATCTAACTGCAAATAGCCATACCTTCCACCCTGCGCTCCTTCACGCGAAAAGGCTCTGTGATTCCTTCAAGAACTTTCTCTCCAGAAGCATTGACAAGCCTCAGGCCCAGCCTGAACTTCTTAGTGCTGGTGAAGCTGGAGTTGTCAGTGAAGTTTGCATTTTCAAGGAAAGCCTCCCCTCCACTGAACTTCAGCGTCAGATCACCGTTGAGGAGTTTTGCGCTCTTCTCTCGCCCCCAGACTATATGCTTGTTGAATTCTTCAGGGGTCCAGCATTCCTCATTTTTAGATTGAAATTGCCATGGAGGACTACAACCTCAACCCTAGCTGAAGAAAGATGACCAAACCTGACGATACTTGTCTGATTGTTTTCGAGGTTTTCAACTATGGCCACCTTAAGAGCTGATCCATCATTGGCTTCCAACTTCATCATGGTGTAGACAGGTTTTAGACCATTCAGGAACATTAGCTGATACCTCGGACGCTGGTTCCAGCCTACTAGTAGCCTACATATAGTTTACAAAATAAATTGAGCAAATGAACATACTCAGACATCGTAGTGTGTATTTTATGAGACTTTTTTTCCGAGGCCATTTAGTAGCAGTGAGACTAGCATAAAAACTTCTATAGAATGGAATCAAATTTGATCATGACAAAAGACAAGTATGCTTGTCACCTTGGAGGTGCTGCTGCGGTGTTGAAATGTCTTGATATTGCTTTCTCTACCTCCTCTGAAACCTGGAAAATGCAAAGGCCAGAAATTTATAAAATGAACAAAAGGTATCAAGGAAGATTCGTATGCTTGGTCTCTCTGTAGGTCGCAAAAATATCACAAAGAAATAGCAGGCTTTATTTTTAGCTGTTCCATGAAACAGTTTGTCTGAACATTCTGCCTTAATCACAGCAAGTATCAGAAGTTTCTAGCCTTAACAAGAACAGGTACTAACAATTCTCGCAAACAACCGTAAATGAAAAGGAAAGATGGGGAAATGAAGAGAAATACTGACCACTCTCTGAACCATATTACTGAAAAATGGCAGGAACATGGTCATGAACTCGCCCCCAATGACCCCTCTGAAACCTAACAGTCCCTGACCAATGGTCCTCCTGCCCCTCATCTGCCTGCCACCAAAATGATCCAGGTTTAGTTAAAAAGACCAAAATATTCTTCAAGATCTTCAGATCAACTCAAGATCATATAAAGTTGACCAGACGTTGACTTGAGCACAAGAAGTAAAAAAAGCGAAGGCAGACTCACATGACAAGCGATCTCCAACGCTTGCAAGGGCGAGAGAGCTCGTCGCCATCGTCGGAGTCGTCGCCGGAGCCGGACCAAGGACGGAGCCGCTTGGAAGAAGCCATTGGGGAAGAAGGAGGTGGAGAAATCCATCGGTAGGCGCTGATATATTAGAGGAGGGAGAGATGGAGAGGAAGGGGGCAGGAAATGGAGGGAAACCTGCAGGAACAAGCTGGGAAAGTTCTCAGTTTCAGCGGGTTTCTTTTTTTCTTTCCTGGGCTAAGACGTGGTAGTATTTGAATTGTCTATTTTTGCAGCACTTGTAATTTTCAATGGGGGATTCGTTTGTTCTCGGGTCATTTTTTTTCTGGTTTTTGTGGCGGTGCGTGTTGGCGACAACACAGAACAGGCAGCAGCTATGTACATTCCTCTCTTGTACTCCGTATTTTGCAACCCTTTTTTAGCAAAATTATGTGCTGGCGAGGATTCGTCTGCAGTTCCTATGGACTGACGTCGATCAGTAGAGAACGAATTTTTCATTGGAAGAATTTTTGTCTTGTTTCCAAGGCTGCCAGTGAACCGCCGCAGCCCAACAAGTACAGATCTGATCAGTGAGCCCACTTCATGGACTAATGTTTGCTTACTGAGTGTTCATGGAAGTTTCACTTAACTAAGGTGATGTCGCCAGTTGTGGACGTCGAGTGTGCCGACAGAAAATCTCCGAAACAAATTCGAAGAATCATTGACGTACGGCCGACAGCGAAATGCGCCTATACATCCCTGCTTTGGTCCACCGATCCAGAGCCATATATGTCTCCGACTTCCTAAACCGGGCATAAGCAGCGCATCTGCTTGACATGGCTTTGGTGTTCTTTGTCAATAAGTTCCTGCTAGGCGTTGTGACAACCCAAAACAAATCAAATTTTGGAACGTAAATAAGCAAATTATTTAAATGAATGTTGATCGTGTTGGCTCGATTTTGTTGTAATTAAAACTTTTTGAGAACTTATTTAATTCTCCCAATCTTGATTAAAATGTTCCTGACGACTGGATTAACATGACTATCCAAAAGTATAACTATTGGTTGGAGAAAGTTTGTGCAAGTTCAAATTATTTTCTTGCATCTCTATAGCTAATTAAAGTATAGTTCCAACCATGTTTAAATAATTTAGAAGGAGGGAATAATAAGAATTTTCCCAGATGTGGAGGGTGAATATTTTATTTTGGTTCCATTCGACTAATAAATTATTAATTTGGATTTTAGAACCTTTTAAATGGCATTTCCAATTATAAATTTGGTTCCATTCGACTAATAAATTATTAATTTGGTTCCAGCACTTGTTTGATCTATAAAGAGAGGAAAATAAATGGCATTTCCAATTATAAGAACATATGTGCAAAATATTCGATTTTTCTTATTTGTACATTAAGGTTCTTGGTTGCATACGTGAGTCTTACAATTATTATGGGATTTAACCATGGATTTTTGGGGGGATTTAATAACGTAAGCATCCATGATCCAATTGACACCTCTGAAAAAATATCCTACGGTTCCAAATACTTCAAAGTTCCCATGAATATTTACGATCCAAATTAAGATCCCTTTGCGCTGGTGGGATTTGAATATCAAGCTATATCACACAAACATAATATAGACACCAAAATTGATTTATTTTTTTACTTGAGAGACATACGAGCTAAAAATTATCAACTATTTCGATTGGGGGACAGGGTGTTGTGACTCCATGCAACAAGACTTGGAGAACCGTCAAAAACTAAAAAAGCCCTTTCAAAGACAATAATTGTCAAAACGTACATTTTTAAACATGCATGGTAGATCCATAAGTGTGAGTAAAAAGTATCAACACGTTCAGTCGAATGACAATAGTGAGACAAACTTGTACTAAAATTTACAATGCAATTGTACAAAAATATCAATTTGCCAACCTGCACTTGGTGCGAGAATAACCTGAAATTTTGATAGTTTAGACTACTATACATGTTGTTTCAACAATTAGAAGGGCATTTTGACTATTCCTGCAACATGCATGCATCGTTACATCCAGTATAGGGCACCACATCACCTTATTTTTCTAGAGCCTCCACACATGAGAAAAGCCTCGATCCACTAGTGGTACCCTTGAAGGTGGTCACCGAACATTGACGAACTGATTCGGAGCCACTCCACATCTTGGAGTCTCCCGAATCTCGCATGAAGCCCTTATCCACAGAGGAAAGCTCCCGGACGAACTCCTTCGGTCTTGGGTGTCCAACCACCTCAATCGTAATAAGATCCACAAAAAAAAAATAAGAGGGTCAAAATATCGTTTGGTGAGAACGTGGATCTACATCTCCTCTATCTTACACAATTTGAGCTGTGGGGAGGGAGATCTCGAAAGTTTAAACTCCGCAACAATGGAGGAAAGAGGAATGGAGTCATCACTTCCCTCATGGGGAAAAATGTGTACCTATATAGATCGTGCTAGAATCCAACCGTTATAGCCTAGTTTATGTGAGGCCCAGAGATTCTGAGGCACACCGGAGGCTCCAAGGGCCGGACACTCCATGCAACTTTCAGGGCCAATAGAGGGTTGCATACACGGTGGCAAACTTTATGTTGGTCCTAAAGGCCCGCCCTAGGAGGACCAGAAACTCCAGACCCGGAGGCTCCGAGGAACTTGGCTAGCTCTGGGGAAATATAAGACTTGAGTGCATGCGTGCAACCTCTCTGTGACATCAGAGGCTTGCACGAGATTCCCGGCCCAGTGGCTCTAGGGCCAACCCTGGAGGGTCCAACCTGCAAAACCTGAACTTTCACAGATTGAATTGAGAGGAGGTCCTCTCTCCTTTAGGTGAGGTATGTAGGCACAATGTATCAGTCACTTGATATTATCCCCAATATTTCTCTTCAAACGGATCCCCTCTTAGTACTATGGTTTCCAAAAACTCAAGAAAAGAAATTTATCGAGAAGCCATATCTTTTCACCTTGTTTGGGGGGGAGGGGGTGGGGGTCTTCAACCAACAATGCTTTTTTCTGGATATGATGTGGCACTACCATAAATCTTAAGCACATGGTTAGACCGCTAATCACATTGTCATAAACACCAGAACCATTTAGGGATTGATTTGCCCTTTCAATCTCCCCCTTGTTTGGTGCTTGATGAAAACCATGATTTGAAAACAAAAGATATTATGATTAGAGCGTAAACATGCTCTACAGAGTATACAAAATCTCTCCCCCCCCCCCCCCCCCTAGATTTGTGAAATAATAATATTATGAATTTGAATACAAAAGTAGTATCAACACTTCCCCTATATCTATAGAACACTAAACATGTGCAAGTGAACAAAGATATGAAACATGGAATAGTACTTGCGAAAAATATATAGTTGAGCAAAATGTGAAGGAAAACATAATAATAAGCTCAACCATAATGACGTTTCTAACATGGAAAATAATTTGATTCATATTAAACGAGAATAAGAATTCAAGAAACAACATAGTATTACAAATGATAAACATAATGTGTAGCATGTCTTACCAACAAACACTATACAGAGAAGCTCACAAACAGAAAATAGGTTCACAAGCTCACTAAGATGCAAATACTATTTAAAGATTGTACCTTATCGCACGGCAAATCAAATCTGTGGAAGACAACCTAAATAGAACTACTTCTTAACTGTGACACCAAGATGTCAATTAAAGGGAAATCTTTAAATAGTATTGTCTTACTCATAATTTCCATCATGGTTTTGTCTCGAAAAGAAGTTTCTTCATCACCAAACTCGGCATGAAAATGTTCGGACTTGTGTTGCTCCCATGGAGCGATGTTGGATTTTAACCCATGAGACACTATTTGGCCTTCAACCTAATTGATTTCTTGAGAAGCTTGGTATTCTTATTGATCCCCACATCAGCCTCATAATGATTCATATGGCTGTTTTTTGCAAGAAAAATATGGCTATAAACGTTTTCTTGATTGTTCCACCACCAGACTTCTTCTTTGCCCGCGAGGGCTCAGCCACACGGCACCTCAAATTAGTATTGGCATCTCTACCAACTTCCTCTTCCGAACCTCATCCATGTTTGTATATTATCTTGAAAGGACACATGAGGTGTCTTCCTCACTTTAAGCTTCACCAAGAGATGATTGGTAAGCTTGAAATGATTTGCCATACCTTAACGCTAATATTTGATAATGCCAAACACATATGGTGAATATGGTAGAACCCTCTCGGTCATCACCGCATTGTATATCACATTTTCAAATAAAATTCATCATGTCGGTTGGGAATTTACCTTGAGAGTGGTGGGTGCAATACATAAGATTGACGAGATGACCATGAATATTGTCACTATCTCCCAGCTTGTAAGCAATTGGCTTCCCGTATACTCAGCACATGATATCGTACAAGGTCTTGAGGCCCTTGATTGCTCCAATTATGACAACCAAACTACCATTGTATAGCTCACAAAAATGATTCTTGTTCATCACATCAGTAATAGGAACCCCGAAACAACGTGGATAGTAGGCTCCCCGAAAAGGAAAATTAAGCACATGAACCATCATACTAAAAGAAGTAGTCACCTTATCTTCTCGAGACATTTAGGACATAGTTATGTCATCGTTATGCCCAAAGAACACCGTGGCATAAAACCGAGCCAACATTTCTTCACTAGAATCATCCTAAAAACTCAAAATGGGCATCAAACCCAAGTAATCACAAAGTATCTTGGTCGTAGCAAAATATTATGAGTTCTTGTCAAATTGATCAATGTTGATAGTCTTCTAACGAGCATACTTGTACGTTTGCACTCCACTAAATCTCATTGAATGATCTCTGATGCTCAATACACCAAAGCCGAGGATCAACATCTGCATTATTCTCATCCTCATAAGGATTCTTATGTTTCATAGCCATAAACTCATGATCCAGCATATTCATGAAAGATACCAGCCTTGGCGGTGATGGAATGGCTCTAATAGGAAAATCTTGCCCTTATTTTGCACGTTGAAGCTCAGCTTCACAAGTCCCTTGATGAAGAACTTGAATATTGATTGTCGTCGTCCTCTCTTTTCTAACATAGGTCCTACCCGAGATCGAACCACTTGTCAATATAAATCATAGATATGGCGAGAGGGATAAGCACATAATTTCACAAGGAGGGTCAAAAGAAGACACACTCAGGAAAAAAACCGATCTTGCTCTAAGGTTCCAGGTTCAGACTGGAGGTTTTGAGGTCAAAATCTATGTCTGAACAGGGAACCAGGGGCATGACCAATTCCTTCTCAAAACTTTCGCCAAATGCATCTCGGAAATAGCTATTGCAGGAATCTAACACTCAGAAGCATTAGCAACCTCTCGTGCCCCGACAACTCGAGGCTGGCGGTGGCAGAGAGGATGCAACCCTCTTGCATTGCTAACTATGTTGGTTGCGGTCTCTCTCCCGCGCCTCTTGGTTGCAGGACAGACTCTTTGTCCTAGTCTATGTGCCCCATGTGTGATCTAATTTCAAAGGCCTTGTCGATCAACAAATGTGGAAATGGATTATGATTTTGCACATTGAGTGCGGTTTATTCTACACGTACATGTGGGTACTGCTCTTACTATTTATGCACAAGATCGAAATTTTTCATGTTGTTGTCTTTCGTTTGAGAAACAATCTGGTCGCATGAGGATATTATTGCGAAACAAACTGTGCTTTGAGATATGTGCACAGATGCTGAATGAACGGACAGGATAGGAGCAGTATCCACATGTACGTGTAAATTTCCTTTTCTGTTTGCACATTACTTCAATTTTTTGAATTTAATTTTAAATGCCATCTGTTTCTTTCTTTTCCAGTGTGGTGATAGCAATTTCTCCTTCTAGCCATTTGTTTTTCCAAGAAAAATGAAAGCATCACTTTTTGCACGCAAATCGCAAATGGACATGTCGCACAGGCCGGAAAGCTAGAGCGAGTATCCAAACCGAATGACGTAAAAGTGTATATTTCTCATTTACAATAGAAATATCAAAACCGAATGTATGAACGGTCATCTGTAGAAATATCAAAACCGAATGTATGAACGGTCATCTGAAAACATTTTTAAAATGTGTTATTTCAGCGGAAAACATCCATTTGAGATCATCATGTTCCTGCATCTTTAACTAGATCGTATTATGACTCTGCGTGTGCACGTGCATCACGCAAGATCGATGACCTCCAGCTGCAAGCAAAGTTTGTGAAGTCCCATAAACTTGCATCCCAAGCAGTAGAAGATTAACAAGACGCGACACGATTAGGCCATGATAAGGCAGGAGTAGTCGGTGGGATCGACCAGGGCCGGCACGAGGTACCTCCTGCCGTTCCTGCCCACCACGTTGTACCCTGCGCCCGTGGTCGTGTCCAGCCTCACCCTGCCGGCGTAGCCGGGGTACGCGCCGCGGCCGTACACGCCCGGACACCCGCCGCCAACCTCCACCGGCGCGCCCGCGTCGCCCTGGAAGTACCCGTGCCCGTACGGGTTCGTCACCGCGCCGGCCAGCAGCGCCGCCAGGTTGATCACCATGCCGTCCACTCCGGCGTCCCCGTTCGGCGCGTGGAGCGTGTCGCGGCTCCTGTGGCGTATGGCAGGGTCGTCCGGGGCGTGGAACGGCCACGCGCACCTGCCCGGGCACTGCACGGCCGCGTTGCCCACCCACACGTGAACGGCCCCGCCGGCGCCGACGAGCCGTGAAGCCCGCAGGAGCTCTCGCAGAAACCCTCCACGGCAACGTCCGCGGCGGTGAGCACGACGGCCACACCCCCGGGCGCCACGCTGAGCCGCGCCGCCAGCTGCTCGACCTGGAGCCGGGACAGGCGCTTCCCCAGCGAGCACCCTTCGTCGGAGACCTGGTTGGTCAGCAGCACCCGCGTCCGCTCCCTGCCGGCCCTCTGCACATACCGGTCCACGGTCTCCCACCATCGCGCCACCGACGGCGACGTGGCCGACGAAGTGCCGAAGGTGTGCGGGCGCGCCCGCGGGGAGAGCGAGAGCAGGAAGTCGGACAGGACGGCCTTGTGGTGCGGCGAGAAGGCGCCGTAGTACAGCACGGACACCGGCACGGCGCCGTCGAGCACCGCGCCGTGGTGGTAGGCCATGACCGGCGGCGGCGGCTCGTATAGGGATGACGTGCACGGCGAGGGGCGCGTGAAGCCGATGAGCAGGGCGAGGAGGAGGGAGCACACCGCGTGCGATTTCATCTTCGTTGTTGCAAGTGTAGAATCGCGAACCATGCAACTTATAGTCGATTGTGGTGGTTGCAGTTTATATGCGTGAGTACGCCTTGGTCCGTTTCTTGCATTAGTGAACGAGCAAACACATGGACTGGATCGGATACCCAGCGTGCTCCTCATCGGCCTTTTCATTGGAGTTCCTTCCAAGCCAGGTCTAGGCTACTTACTTAAGCAATGCCATCTGATCCTTATACAGTACGATTGGAATTACTCTGCCTCCCGATCGAATTGGACACGAAGACGCGTATCCAGTCCGTTCTGGATCGGAATATGCACTGCCTCATGTTTTGAAATCCGAGTCCCATCACAACTCGGCCTGCCGGCCGTAGACACGTGGTATATATCTTACCCGCATAGGTTCTTTCATGAATGCACGCCCTTCTTTCCTGCCCTAGAGTTGTCCCGTCCGAGAGCTAATCCAGACAAGGCCAGACATGGATTCTCTTGATGAGGTGAGAGAAAGAAGGAGGCGGGAGCTGAGGGAGGAAGACGACATAGGTGAAGATGAGCGGAGAGAAAGAAGGAGGAGACACGGGTGGACCGAGGCAGCCCTGGAGGAGGATGACAGGCGCAGGGCGATAGAAAGAGAAGAAAATCTCCGGGTAGACGAGTACTTCGCGCAAGTACTCGCACGCCAGCACGAGGAAGAAGAGGAAGAAAAGAAGAGAGACCCGGCCTGCAAGGCGGCCATGGTGGCTCTGCGCGTCCCGGCGTTCGGCGAGACGAGGGAAACAGACTGCGCGGTGTGCCTCGAGGAATTCGTGGTAGGCGGCAGGAAGCTCAGGATGATGCCCTGCTCCCACTCCTTCCATCAGCGCTGCATCTTCGACTGGCTATACCGTAACCGTCGCTGCCCGATCTGCCGTTTTGCTATGAAAAGGGATGAAGAACAAGCAGCTGCGGCCTCAGTCTCGTGATCCTTCGTGTGTTGTTGCCAGATGTACTCTCTCTCTCTATGTTTCATGGCACAAAGTACCAGAACAATATGTATGTGCCCTGTTCTTAGCAAGCTTGCTATTCTGGCCAACGACTCCACGGATCCTCATATCTCAAATACTGAGTTCCAGAAAATACCTTGAACCAGGAGGTGTGTGTATACTCAAGCCCTTCCAGATATTCAGTGTTTTTTCTTTTTTGTTATTACAGCACAGGGCATATCGGCTTGGTATCTCAAGGTTCCTCAGAGCAGAAAATGAGACATATATAAATAACAGAGGACATGCATCAGTCCACACGGAAAAAGCACCTTCGGAGGAAACACATGGCGGATGACATCGTAATTAACAGGATCGTCATCATGAATAGTCTGGGGCGCGCCACGTGCTTGTATTTGTCGAACATTGAAGGCTATCTGCCATGTCTCACTCCGAGTGTTTGTACTGAACCCTGAAATGCCTTTAAACACGTTTCGTATTTTTACTGAACATTGAACGCTGTCGGGGTCATCACTACTACTAGTAGAAAGCGTTGATACTGCTGGTGCATACCATTGTCGTAGGCTAAGATTACAATATTCAGAAGTGAAAATGCACATGTATGCAAGTCGGTTTTCCTTCACAACATCAAAATATGTGTGTGGCGCTAGCTGGGGTGCTGAATCAGACAGCCCTAGTCTTTATATTGCTAACAACTTACCTGAATAACCAGTTCTTTTAGAATGACCAGATGATGTATCTGTACCAGTTCGGATATTTAGGGAGGTCGGCAAGTAGCGGGCATTTTTGCTGGTGAATTCATCCTCGTTGGGTGCTCCTCCCGTGGCGCCACGCGTGAAGCCCGACGAGCTCCCCATGCACGTCATGGTAGAGCTCGTCATAGTGAAGAAGACGACCACAAGTGGGTTTAATTTGTCGGGCTCACCCGATCTGGCTTCGATGTGCCTCTAGGTGGACGGAATCGTGGTTAGCGAGCCTGAACCGACGAAGGCAAGGCTCTAACCTCCATTGTTAATGGTTCGAGGTCTGTGAAAATTGATATATGCATATGTTGCATACGATGTTTCAACATGTTACAGGCACATATGTTTTTTGCTAGAGGGTATTGAAAATGTAGCAAACGGTGACATGCCCTTTCCTCACATTTGGTACAACCAAACTGGGATTCGTCGCATACCTTGTTCGTTTTTGCAATATGCTTGTTGAAAGTGTTATAACTATTTTTTTTTTATGATCGCAAGTTTTCATAGATTCCGGGGATACAAAACGATGCACATGCGCAAAAAAAAAAGTGTTGCGTTCAGGGTTTTTCTACCCTACCCAAACGCAACATTTTTTGTTTTACTACATGTGATGTTACATACACACAGAGACGTTTTTGCTACATTGAACGGACACTCGGGACCCATTCATTTAAGCGGATTGGACGGCGGAGGGGCCTATTTTTCTGCAAATTTACAGCCGGCAGAAAAAATTATGTCAAGAATTTTGGAAATTCCTATTCTAGGCCCGCTGCACTGATTAGCAAGGTTTCGCCCACCTCTGATTCCTTCCTCGGGTGCTTCCACGTTTTCCTGGGCCGGCCCACTGCTTCTTCCTGTATTGCTTCGTATTAGCAAAAAAAATGAGAAAATAGAGGGTAAACGGTAGAATTCGAACTAGGTATCTACACCTAGGAGGATAGAGTGCCCAGCCACTAAGCTGCACCTCGGTTGGTGTTACTATTTCTTTTTTTACTTTTCTATTGTTTTCTGTTTGCTGTTTTCACTTCTTTTTCTGTTTTCTTTTCTAAATTTTCGGTTTTTGTTTCACTTCTTTCTTTTTATATTTTTTATTTTCGCTAATTGTGAAAATGGTTCATATTTCTGAAAAAAATATTTTTTCTTCACTTCTTTTCCTTTTTTATTTTTGCTTATTCTAAAAATGATTCACTTTTGGAAAAATGTTTCAGTTTTTTAAAAAATATTTATGAAAATGGTTCCGATTTTGTAAAACTTGTTCCGATTTTTTCAAAATGATTCCAATTTTATAAAATAGTTTGAATTTAAAAAATGTTCGTTTAAAAATGGCTCTGATAATGTTGAAAATAGTTTTGATTTTTTAAAATGTCCAGTTTATGAAAATGGTTCCGATTTTTGAAAATGGTTTGTATTCAAAAAATGTTCCCGGTTTTCGAGAATGGTTCCAATTTTTTTAAATAGTCTTGATCTTTTGAAAATGTTCCTTTTTAAAATGGTTTCGACTTTTGGAGAAAAAAGGTTTTGATTCTAAAAATGGTTTCGGTTTTTTAGAATGGTTCGATTTTTAAAAAATGGTTCAGATTTTAAAAACAGAAAATTAGGTTCACCCGTATTTCCGGTTCACTATTATTTTTGGTTCAACGGTTCACTATAATTCCGGTTCACTCGCATTTACGGTTCAATTTTTTTCGAACCAATGACATTTTTGGTTCATCTACAATTTTGTTTCACTACTATTCCCGGTTCGCCAGCTTTTTTGGTTCTTCACCCGCACTTTTGGTTCACTATTATTTTCAGTTCACTAATATTTTGATTCACCATTATAGTCCTGGTTCATTTTGTTACGGTTCATCCCTAATTGTGTATGGTTCATTCATTTTTTTTCGTTCATCCCAGTTTTCAATTCACCCGCATACCTGCATTTTTGGTTCATTACTATTTTCGGTGCACCATCATACCTGCATTTTTGGTTCATTATTATTCCGGTTTATCGACATTTTCGCATTTTCGGTTCACTATTATTTCGGTTCAACCACATTTATGGTTCAATATTATTTTGGTTCATCTGCATTTTTGGTTAACTATTATTTTTAGGTCAACAACATTTTTGGTTCTTCACTCACATTTTGGTTCACTCTTATTTTCAGTTTGCCAATATTTTCGTTTAATTACATCTTGGTTCATCACCCCTTTCCAGTTCACCACATATTTACGGTTCATAACCCCTTCCAGTTCACCACATTTTGGTTCATCACCTTCCGGTTCATCACCCTTTTTATGGTTCAGCACCCTTTTATGGTTCATCACCCATTTACGGTTCATCATCGTACTATTAGTTTCCTGTTTAATTTTTTGGTTCACCATCTTTTCCGATTCATTGTCATATTACGGTTCATCACCCTTTTCATGAGGAGCATTACCACATTCATGTTCATCACTTTTTTCCGGCTCATTAGCTTTCCAGTTCATCACCATTTTTTCTGGCTCAATAGCCTTCTGGTTCATAACACTTTTTCCGGTTCACCACATTCCGGTTCATCAAGTGGAAAAACTTAATTTAAAAAAAATGATGACATCAAAAAATGTTCCCATTAAAATTGGTCAAACAAAATAAAAATGTACATGAATTTCAAAAATAAAAATGTTCGTCGCTTCAAATGTTTTAAAAAAAGTTCAAGATTTTTAAAAAATGTTCATGAAGTTAAAAATGGTTCACAAAAAAATATTCATGAATTTTAATATGGTTGATGAATTTGAAAATTGTTCACGAAAAAATGTTCATGAATTTGTAAATAGTTCATGAATTTGAAAAAAGTTCACGAAAAAATGTTCATACACTTGAAAAAATGTACCGAATTTCAAAAAACATTCACGAAATTGAAAATTGTTCGTAAAAAATGTCCTGAATTTCAAAAAAGTCCATGAATTTGAAAACGGTTCATAAATTTAAAAATGGTTCGTGAATTTAAATGGCCCAAATTTCAAAAAATGTTCACAAAAAAATGTTTGTGGAAAAAACCTAGAAAAAACAACAGAAAATACACTGTGATCTCTGGCTTTGTTGATGTGTGATTTTCACTTGTGTAATACGCAGTTCCTAAAGCAGCGGAGGATATGCAAAGAAAATACGCTAACGTTTTCGTTGAAACAGTAAAACAGCTCGATCTGTACAGACTCGCGTCAGAAAATCAAAGTTTAGCACCGGATTTATCACGTAGTCTCGCTCATCAGAAGTCAAATATGTAATGGGCCAAGCCCACGAACGCTCGCTCCGCGCAAGGGGTACGCGAAATCGTGCCAACCAGTGCTAAGAGCGTCAACTAGGGTGATTCCTATTCTACGCTCGTAGCAATGCTTAACACTGAATTGCATACCCCTCCTTCAAGCACAAGCTTCTAAATGGACCGGACCAAGTACGTTATTCTGTCTAATTTCTATTTCTTTTTTCGTTTTTCCATTCTTTTTTAATTTGGTTTTTCAAATTCATGAAACTTTCTTTAAAAATGTTTGGTTCTTCAAAATCTTCAGAATTTATAATTTCAAAAACTATTTTCAAATTCGTTAACCATTTTTTAATTCAGGAACATTTTTCGTGAACCATTTTCAAATGCATTACTTTTTTAATGAACCATTTTCCAATATATGAACATTTTGTCGTGAACCATTTTTAAATTCACGAACATTTTTTGTGAACCATTTTCAAATTCACGACTTTTTTATGAACCATTTTCCAATTCATTAACATTTTTTCGTGAACCATTTTCAAATTCCTGAACATTTATTCGTGAACCATTTTCAAATTCATTACTTTTTTAATGAAACATTTTCCAATATATGAACATTTTTTCGTGAACCATTTTTAAATTCATGAACATTTTTTGTGAATCATTTTCAAATTCACGACTTTTTTATGAACCATTTTCCAATTCATGAACATTTTTTCGTGAACCATTTTCAAATTCCTGAACATATTTTCGTGAACCATTTTAAAATTCATGAACATTTTTTCGTGAAACATTTTAAAATTCATGAACCATTTTTGAAATCATGAACATTTTTTTTCAATTTCGTGAACCTGTTTTCAAATACTTGATCTTTTTAAAATTTAGGACATTCTAAATTCACGAACCATTTTTCATATTCATGAACCATTTTCAAGTAGCACTTTCCGATTCATGACATTATCTTTCGGTTCATCGTATACCTTTTTCGGTTCCGCCATAACCCTTTTTGTTCAAGACATTATTTTGTTCATCGTTGTAACCTTTTTTCGGTTCATAGCCATAACCATTAAATTTTTTTCATCACTCGTTTTAATTCTCTCCGGTTCATTGTATCCCTTTCCAGTTCATAGCATTATTTTTTGGTTCATTCCATTCCTTTTCCGGTTCGTTGCCATCACCCTTTTCCAGTGTAAACCCTACCGGGTTATGTATTTTTTCTATCTGCTCATTTTAATCAGCCAAATTTAAAATAGTTCATGTCATTTTTTGGTTCATCCACTTAGCAGCTTCTGATTCATCGTTGTAACCCTTTTCTGGTTCACGAAAGTATTTTGTTGTTCATCGCCGCAAACTAGTAAAACTAAT
Source organism: Poa pratensis (assembly GCA_947311845.1). NCBI lineage: Eukaryota > Viridiplantae > Streptophyta > Magnoliopsida > Poales > Poaceae > Poa > Poa pratensis. The sequence continues at coordinate 23,584,922 of CAMZMU010000116.1, read as the reverse complement.
CCCAGGTTTGTTCCACAATTGTTATATTTTGTTTTAACAAATAGGTAGTCATCCCCGGTAAAAATTCCCATGCCTTCATTTCTTCCATTAACAACTTTTTTTTTATGGACAAAGCAAACTTCATACAGATCGTGGAGGATGAAGATAGAGGTCAGATCAACCAATTTCGTCTTATCATAATTGGATGAAGACATGAATTTACAATGGAAATCAAATTTTTTTTTTGGTTCCGAAGTGCTGAAACAAGATAATATACAATTAAATTTCATATATATAGTTATTGTTTCCTTTCATTAATGCGAAACATTGAATATTCGTGTTTGTCTTCAAAATACCCCCAAAATATTTTTAAAATCTCTAGGTACAGCATGAGATAATCTCTTTCGTTTCTGATGGTGTAATATTCTGTCTAAAGCAGCGAAGTATATGCGGAAACAGTAAAGCAGTAGGATCGCGACATGGCGTACACTCGCTAACCAGCAGAAGCAACGACCAGTAAAACATTTAATGGGCCGAGCCCATGAACAATCGCTCCCATCAGGGGTTACGCGAAAGCTCGCCACCAGCGCAAAGAGCGCTGAATAGGAGCGCACGTCAACTAGGCGCTCCCAAGAATTTCCGGGGTTGAGTGTTTTAACGGGCCGAGCCAAAATACTGTACAAACTAATTTTCAGCGGTCCATGAGCCAACTATCTTTTCAGCCCTAATTCCGAGCCCACAATCAGCTTGGCCACTCGTTCTCTTCGTTTCCGCTCCGCCGTTTGCCAGTTCCTCCACCGGCCGGCGCGGTCAGTTCTTTTCACCCCCCCTCCTCATTCCTTTGATTACCCGTCGGCCAGATCCGCCCCTTCTCCGGAAGCCGCCTCGCCGAGCTCCTGCGGGAGTCCCCCCTCACTGAACTCCTGTCTCTCCAATCCAAACCAGCTCGCTGCGTCGCGGAGTACTGGTACTTAAAAGAAAGAATCTGATGTTACGAGGAAGGGGGCTGCTGGGTTTGGCTTCTCGGCTCGCAGGGGCGAAGGCTTTCAGCACCGAGATATTCGTGAGCAGTAAGCGAATTCCTCTGAATAAATATACTAGTATTAGTCTTCTCCTGGTTGTAACTGAAGCCTATTGATTCCTCTGTTCCTCGAGTGCTTTTCCATGGTTGTCTCTGCACTTCAAGTCCAGAAGGTGAACAATTGTTGTAGGTGTTACCAATTTGCCTCTAGATTGTACCATTGCCATGTATGCCAGACCACTTACGCACATTGTAACCTTGCAAACTCTGAATGTTCAGGAGAGGATGGGTAATTCTGTCTGATACAAGATTTATTCGTTCTTTTTTTTTTTTGTAGGGTTATCATTTTACACAACAGAGGAAGAACTTAAAAACATATTCTCACCATTTGGCGCCATAGAGGAAGGTACTACTTACATCTATGCTTTTCCAGGAATTGTTTCAACCTGTTTGTGTCAGGGCAACTGTAAATCTTCACTGCGGTCTTGTATTGATGAGCAAATTTCTTTTTTCGATGGTTCCTTGGAAATATTATAGACTCATTTATCTTTTTCTATCTTATCAAATACTATAGCTAGATTGGTGAGAGACAACCAAACTGGAAGGCCAAAGGGATTTGGTTTTGTAAAATATTCATCCCAAGCGGCGGCTGAGAAAGCTGTCAAGGCAATGGATGGAAGGGTACTGCTCTGCTCACTAACTATCTTTGTTATAACCTTTGGACATTATTTCTTGTCGACCTGTTATTATGGAAATAAGCACAATGTATGCATTAGATAAGGCACTTACGGCGCTTCCTAGAAATGATAATTTATTGTGGAACTAATGTACGTACTTTTAGATATTAGCCAGCATTGTTGCTTTATTATGAACAAATAGACAGGGCTCCTGCCCATTTTCTGTTTTTTTTTTTTTTAAGAAAGCATAACAGCTATAGCCAGATCCATCTTCTTTTTGATTCGCCGGTATTTCTAAATTTTCTAATTAAAAAATGCTTCTACTTTTGGCATCATGGGCATTTCATTCTGCTTATTTTCGAGTGGAGTGGCAAAATCCGTGAGTGAATTTAAACATAGTTCAGTCTGGCATCTGGATGTGAAATAATACTTAGATTTCACTTTACCTGATTAGTGTCATTGATTCTCTCATGTTATCAGATAATTCGCGGAAGACTAATCTTCGTGGAGACTGCAAAGGAACATGGTATCGGATAAGTGCAGATTGTTTTCCCAAGGTTTTTACTAGAGCAAGTTTCTGTTCATGAACAAGTGTGTTACTGACAGAAAAAAGATGTAGTTGAGTTCGATTGTTTGTTTTGTATATGAATTGTCGACGTGGGTTTAATGTGCATTAGTTTTAATTGTGTGAAATGGTTGATAATCCAGATGCTCACTTGTGGTCAAGACAATGCGAGTGGTGACTTTCGGTCCTGAGATTTCATTTCGATAAACATAGATCTTTAATTGCCGGTTGCTTGATTGATGGAACAAATCGGATCATTGCTGAATCTGGTTGCAGAGTTAAAATTTGAGACTATATGGAACTAAATGGATTCCTAGCATATTATCACTCTCCACAGATAATTTCATAACCATTTAATCAATACTAGCTTAGTCTCGTGCATTGCCACAGATGTGTAAACATATCGTGTATCTTATTTCACGGATGCATTTCACTTTCACCTCTCACCTCTTTTTGTGACCCCCACCTCCGACGAAAATAGTATATCATCTGGCTTCCTCCTCTACCCCACTCCACCGTCTAGATCTGATAAGGAAAATGACGGAACCAAGTTTTACTCAATATTAGTTCTACCTCACTATATAGTCGTTGGTTAATATAACATCTTCTTGACCAGCGAGTTGCTGCCAAAAAAGTTGAAGGCATAATGTTCGTAATTATAAATACGATCGACGTATTTATTGTCAAGTTTCATGCACTAACCACTATTCCATAAGACCGATCTCATGGAAAGGGCTAGCACAATCCACATATACTGTAACACCCCCTCTCACGTGTGACTCGGGGAGTCCAACACGTGCACACAAATCTCAGAGGTATACGCCTCGGCCAATACGTGGACTCAGAGGTATGACTCAAGAGGCCAATACGTGGACTCAGAGGTATGGCTCAAGAGACGTACACGTGGACACAAAGGGGGGCTACAATAATTTTTCAATAAAGTGCGGAAGCTAGGACTCGAACTCGAGACCTTGTGCTCTGATACCATGTCATCAACATATAAGAGGAGGAGCGTCCGACCACGAGGTGAGGTGTGGACAAACAACGCAGGGTCATGGTCGCTAGGCACGAAACCAGCGGCAGTCACCACCGAAGCGAAACACTCAAACCAGGCGCGAGGGGCTTGTTTAAGGCCATAGAGAGAGCGCCGAAGACGGCAAACCATACCATCAGGAACAGAGTACCCCGGTGGTGGCTGCATATAAACCTCCTCACGCAACTCACCATTGAGAAAGGCATTCTGGACGTCAAGCTGAGACACAGACCAATGACGAACAGAAGCCACAGCGAGAAGAGTGCGAACAGTGGTCATGTGGGCAACAGGAGCGAATGTCTCATCATAATCGCGTCCCTGCTCCTGCTGAAAGCCACGAGCCACAAGACGAGCTTTGTAACGCTCAAGAGAACCATCGGAGCGAGTCTTGATCTTATAGACCCACTTGCAAGTGATAGGACGAACACCGGGAGGAGGGGAAACAAGATACCATGTGCCAGTGCGCTCAAGTGCAGCAATCTCCTCAGCCATCGCAAGCTGCCATTCAGACTGAGCCATGGCATCCCGATAGGAAGTGGGCTCAACAGCAGTAGAAAGACCGTACTGGGAAGGAGAATAGCGATCAGGAGACCGTAAGGAAGGACGAGAACGAAGGTTATGAACCGGTGTAGACGGGGAAGGTGGCGCTCCGGAAGTAGAGGGTATGTCAGAGGAATCATCCACAGCACGAGGACGGCGAGTGTAGTGGAGAGGAAAGGGGGAAAGGGGAGGACACGCCGGAGCGGTAGGTGGAGAGGCAGGTGACGAGGGAGGAGAGGAAGGAGGGGAGGGTGGTGTCGGAGGTGTATCAGAAACCGTGGGACTCGGCGGATGTGGAGGTGGAGGAGGAACATGAGGCACAGAGGGAGATGTGTCGGGGAGTATAAGGAAGGAGAGATCGTCAACTGAAAAAGGGGAGGTGGTAGGACGCGGATAGTATGGACGAGACTCATCAAAAGTCACATCACGTGAAATACGCAGACGACGACCAACATGATCCCAACATCGGTAACCCTTGTGCTCATCACTGTACCCAAGAAAGACACACTCAGCCGACTGAGCAGTCAGTTTGGTGCGTTCTCGCGGAACAAGAAGAACATAACACACACACCCAAACAGACGAAGAGCGGAGTAGTCAGAAGAATGACCAGAGAGACGCTCCATAGGAATACCACCCAGTAAGGCAGCCGAAGGCTGGATGTTGATAAGATAGGTGGACGCGGAAATAGCCTCAGCCCAAAAGTGGGGAGGAAGAGAGGCGGCGATCATCATCGCACGAGTTGTCTCAAGCAGGTGGCGATGCTTGCGCTCAGCAACACCATTCTGAGCATGGGCACCAGGACAAGAGAACTGGGCAAAGAGTACCCTGCTCGGCAAGGAAACCACGCAATATCTGGGAGATATACTCACCAGCCGAGTCAGCACGAAAAACACGGATGGGCGTGGAAAACTGGGTGTGAACCATGGCGGCAAATCGCTTGTATATGGAGAGAACCTCACTGCGAGATTTCATAACATAGAGCCAAGTATAGCGAGAGAAGTCATCAATAAAAAGAACATAGTAGCGATGACCCCCTTTCGAATCAAAGGGAGCAGGACCCCATACATCAGAATGTACTAAGTCGAAAGGACGTTGAGAGACTGACTCACTAGTAGGATAGGGTAACTGAGTCTGCTTGCCAAGTATACAACCATTACAATGTAAAGAAACATCACCAGAGACAGACCCTAAAACACCTTGGCGCACTAATGAAGACAAGCGAGAGCCACAAATATGACCAAGTCGATGATGCCACTGCTGGAAGGACTGTCGTGGTGGTGTCACGGCAGATGCCATAGGATGGCTTAAGTTGTGGGCTCGCTAGGACGTTGGGGGATCCGGGGAGGGTTTGCGCGCTCACGAAGCATGCATGGAGAACAACCAAGGACTCGCAAGAACAAACAAGAACAAGCAGAACCAAGAAAAAGCAAAGAACACCACGATGTACCCTGCTTCGGGGCCCTCTTGTGGAGGTAACACCCCTACTGCAGCACTAGCCTACTCTCTTTATATCTCAAGTGTTTACAAGTACAGAGTGCTCCTTGAGCTGTATGAAGAACAATGGTGGGAGCTCTCGGAAGAAGACGGAGCGTGGGGGGAAATGATGCTCGTCGTGGTCGATCCCTCGTACTGGAGGATGTGGTAGCTTACTTATACACTAACCGAATTACCATTCTGCCCCTGGCTCCATGAGACAATGGCATTGCCAAGAGGAAGAGGACAAGCCTCTGCCCCCTGTCAATCCAACGGCCGGACTGTCAGGCCCTAGCAGGCCTATCTTGCCACTTTGGGCAATGGCAGATGTAGCCCACCGGGTCTCGGTCACATCCTTTTTCCCGAACTGGCCGAGTCAGCTCCTAGGTCGCTGCGCTCCCAGGAATCCCGTGGCTTGACCTGGCTGTCAAGTCCCAGCAGGCCTATCTTTTCCTCTTTGAGCTATGGCAGGCGTAGCCCCCCGGGTCTAGGTCATATCCTCTTACCCGAATTGACCAAGTCAGCGCCTAGGGCCTTGCGACCCGGAAAACCTGCGACTTGACCCGGCTGTCTTCTCAGCCTCTGGCAGGAGACCTGCAGGCCCCGTGAACCTTACTGACATTACTTGGCCCCCGTGCCGTATCCGGATATACGTATCCGGGTCCTTCCTGGCCAACCCGGCTACCTTATCCGGATCCTTCCTGACCAACCCGGCTAACTTAGCCGACACTTCTTAATCTGATCCGGTTTGGCTTTACCGGATCCTCCTTGACCTCTTTCCGCACTCCAGCTTGATCAAATGCTAACCGACTCTCACGAGAGATCCGGCCCAAGTGACCCGGCTATATGTTGATCCGGCTAGCTCTTTGCAACACTTAACACCACATCTTTGCCCTACCCGGGGGCAGCCCCCCGACAGTAGTCCCCGAAGCTGGTGCGGTTCTACAGCCTCGGCTGAAGAGCCGTAGCAGGTTAAAAATAAACATCACTAACCGAATCACATATTATACAATCTTGTCTCAGGATTTCCCGGGACACTTGGCAGTGAATCTCTGCGCAAAGCCCCATAATCCGGATCTCTGATCTGACATGCCACTGACAGCACATCATCCGGATTCTCCGGGTACTCGAGTGCATTTGACCAAACGACCGCGTCTTCTCGTTTTCTCCGTTGACCGGCACACAGGATCCGTGCAACTGCTTCCAATTCTATGGCCCAACATGTGTTTGGAACACACGGCCACAGAGGTGGCCACAGAGTTCCAGGGTGCAGTTACCGTGCGACGCTCCGAAAACCGCGCAGTAGTGCGCCCGTTACCGCTGGGCGCTATAAATATGGGAGCGGGGATTTTTCTCTTTCTTCTTCCTCACATCTCCCACTCCACGACACCATCTGCGCCGCCGTCATCGCCACAATCTCGCCCTTCCAACTCGCCGCGCCGGAGACATTCAACGCACCGGAGGAAAACGACCGGGGCCGCGCACCGTGCCCAGCGCCGCCGTTTCTTCATCGAGCTTCTTCCCCGTCGCGTCATCACCGTGAGTTTTCTTTTTCTCCGGCCATGGCGAACTCGAGGAGTTCATATCCCACGGGAAACTCGCATTTGTTTCTTGTAGATTTATCCGCATATTAGTCCGTCGCCCAGCCTCAGTGCATCTAGTAGATCTCCTGTCTAGATTTTGCACTACACTGCCCTAGTTTTGTTTGCCACCGTATGAGCAGTTCAACCATATTTTTACTCTTGATTTCCTTTCTTTTTTACTGCTGCAGTAGATCTTGTGTAACCCTAGACTTTTGCGGAAGGTGTTTGTGATTGCCACCCGAATCACCTTCTCTGCTGAATCCGGCTAGTTTCATCCGGGATAATATTAGCCGAATCACTCTAGATCTGGTTCGATTATACCATTATCCGATTCATTTTGACTCGGCCCTATCCGACCTCTTGCAGGATTGATCCGGATATGGCGAAGCTTCCTCCCGGCAGATGGGAGGGTTCTGATGTGACCAAGGACGATCTGGAATGGCTATTAAGCACCCGGCGTATAACCTCTCAAGTTATATGCCGCAAACCGGGGAAGGAACTCGTCCCGGTTCCCGAACCTGGTGAACGTGTGGTGTTTCTAGCGCATTTTGAGCGCGGATTCGGATTGCCGGCGAGTGATTTCTTCCGGGCTTTCCTGGATTTCTTTGGCCTACAGCCTCATCACCTCCCGGCTAATGCCTTCGTTTCTCTATCGGCTTTTAGCTCCTTTTGCGAGGGCTATCTCGGTGTCTGGCCGACCGTCGATATTTGGGCAAAGTATTTCCACCTCCGCAAACATACTATTCCAGGCACTAAGCCGAAGCTGATGACTGCTTGCGGTCCGGTTAGCATCACGCCAAGGCAGGGATCCATCTTTCCCCGTATCACTGGCCTAGACACTGTCAGGAAGTGGCAAAGGTCTTTCCTTTATGTGAAGAGTGCAGAAGGCCATGATGCCCTTAATCTGCCCGAGTTCACGATCGAGCCACCCACAGCCGAATTGAACTTCGGATACAATCCGGCTGAGACTATTGTAGAACTTCAGACTGTACATGAAACTCTGGAGGACTTTCTGAAGAAGGGCCTGGCCTCGGATGATCTGCTCCGGACCTTCATCGGTCGCCGGGTCTGCCCTCTTCAAAGACGTGAACACAAGATATGCCACATGGGTGGTGTGCTAGATCCTACCCGGATCAGCAGGCATGACCTTAGCAAAGTCTCCATCAGGCGACGGGTAAACGCCATTGCCGCCACCGAGATGTCGGATAAATGGCGGTGGGGCGTAAAGCCGTTTTACCGAGAGCGCCTTCCACCACAGGTTAGTTCACCATTTTCCGAATCTAACCATATTTCATCAAAATGGCATCGGCCTAATCCGGATTTGCCCTGACTTTTCTGTAGCTGTTTGATCGCCAACTTATCGAAGATGGAGACCTCTCCACCAAAGAATGGGGACCGGATCTCAGCCCGCCGCGCGAGGACGAAGAAGATCCGGATACGGATGATTATCTGCCTATCCCGCGCGCCAAGCCAGTCCGCAAGGGTAAGCAATCAACTATTCACAACATCTCCGACGAGGAAGATGATGATTGCAGGATCTTAGATCCCATCGACGCCATTCCGATTTCATGGTCACCACCTTGTGTTCCAGCCAAACAAGATGCTGAAGGGACATCTCGGAAACGCACTGACGCGCCCGGATCTGATTCCCCTAAAGCCAAGAGAATAAAGAAGTCTGGCTCCAAGTTGAATCGCGTCAAGCCGATGCCTACCACCAAGGGGTAATACTGACTTAACTTCATTTGCTTTCTTCCTCTGTTAACCGAGTCATATCTATCCGAGTTAACTGTTTGCTTTGCTTTATGCAGTGATGTCCTCATCACCGCGCAGACTCATTCATCCATCTCTTCTCCCATTCCTCCACTGGATACGGTCATGGAAACCCAGTCTCCTGATCGAACTGCCACCTCACCAATGCGTGTCACAACTGCCAATATTCCTCAGCCGACTCCCATTTCAAGCCGGTTATTGACTTGGAGAGTGAGGAAACCTCGGCTCCAATCCGAGATTCAAGTTGGCCACGCCCTCTCAAGGAGCTGGAGAAGGAAAAGGCCAAGACATCGGCTACATCCTTGCCTAAGCCGGATCCTCGCCCTACTCCCGCAGCGCAAACCCTGCTGAATCAAGAGCAGCAGAAGAAGAAAAAGCAGAAGCAGCAACAGCAACAGCAAGTTTCCGAGAAGCAGCACAAGGAGCCACATCCGAAGCAGACTCCGGGTGCGTCACCGCAACCCAAGCCGACTCAAGGTGCCTCTGGCACAACTCCAACCACCTCGGATAAGCAGGTGGTTGCTAGCAAGAAGGTTTCTGCCGCCCCATCAGCGATTCGATTCGGCCAGTCCCTGTCGAATCCCCGCCCTCCGAGCAGCGATAAGCTCGAGTCCGCCAAGCAATTCATTGAAGCTTGGAATGATGCTGACCTCGCCAAAGATTTTTCTACTTCAGCGCCACATCCGGCTGGGCCTAGTCGGATGTTTCAATCATTACACTCTGTACAGACCTCGGTCACTGAAGCTAACCGGGTGTTTGAGGTAAATTTTTCCGAATCTTGCTTTTATTTCAACATGATCAAATAGTACTATACCCAGTCCCCGAGATTCGGGTCGAACGACTGATACTCCTCCGAGTAAGAAAGTCATTCGGCTTGAATCTCTAAAAAACTTATCATGAATGTTGCCGTAACCGAGGACACCGTGGGACTTCCAGTCCCCGAGTCTCTTTTCCAACTGATTCGGTTAATCTCGGGCCAGTCCCCGAGATTCTTTTGACGCCATTTGCCTGTTTTCTTTCAGGAAACCATGACCGCTCGCGGCAAGCTCTTTAAGCAGCTCGCCCATCAGCATCAGAAGCTCCAAACTTCCTTCGATGGGCTCTGTCTTGAAATGGACAAGAAAGAAGAAGAGCACAAGCGCGCTTTATCCGAGGAAAAATCAGAGGTGACTCGGCTCCAGCGAGAGCTTGACCGAGTTGAAAAAGTGAAGAACAAGGTTAAAGGAGAGCGGGATACGCTGAAGCGTGAAAAAGACACAATCCAGAAGGAGCGGGATACTTTCAAAGCCGGACTTGCGGAGCGGGCCAAACTGGACAAGCAAATTCAAACGAACATTGCCGAATCTGAAGCCGAAGTCAAAGCGGCTAAAGAAGAACTGAGTGCTCACAAAGCGGCCAGTGCGAAATGGCTTGCTGCACTTGCTAGCCTTAATGATGACATGGATCGTAAGTTCACCGAATCTCCTCTTTTCTTTCTGCTCTTAACCAATACATATGCTTGTGTTCCTTCTCGCTGAACTCAGTATTAGCTTATTTGTTTGTAGGAGAGTTTACCAGCATCCGGCTTCAAGCCGCCAAGGCTGTGAGAAACGCCCGAGCTGAGAGAGCTAAATTAACCGAGGCTCCCCTACCAGAGACATGGGACATCGAAGATCATATTACAGCACTTAAGGCTCGGATTGCTCCTTTGAAGGATTCCCATATTGGTCTGCTCAATGCAAGTCTCAAGGCTCACCGAATCTTGTTTCCTGAAGCGCGGCAAGTTGTGCCTGTGGAGGAGCTGATCCGAGACCTGGATCAAGCAATGACCCGGTTACAGCAGTGGAGGTCTTCGTCCGCCCGCGCTGGTGCTGACGCAGCTTTGCTATTCATCATGTCCTGGTATGAGCTAATTGATCTTGCCAAAGTGCGCTCATTTCGCGAGGGTTCTCCGTGGGCTACAGACCCTACCCGGATCAAGATCCGTGAAGAAGCCGCCAACTTCATGGCCGAATTTGCACGCACCAAGCATCTTGATCTGGAGGCTCCGGTCTACTCGGATGGAGAAGAAACTGAAGAAGAGGAATCGGACGACGCCTCCGCTGAAGAATACGCCGATTCTGAGGGCGAGTCTGATGATTCGGCTAACTCTGCCGAACACGCTCCTATCAAGATCCCAGCTTCTGACTCGGCTAAGAATACCGAAGCAACTCCGGCCCAGACTTCGGAGATACCAGCAACTGATTCGGCAGAGATTACTAAACAAGCTTCAGCTGATCCGGATACCTCCGAATCTGCCCAGCCTTCAAGCTCTCCACGCAAGGTTACCCCTGAAGTTCCTCCATCTGAGCCCATCCTTGCAACCGAGCCCCCTGCAACCGAATCTACTCCAACCGAAGCTCCTGTAACCGAGGCTCGCGCGCCCGAGGTTCCTTCAACCAAAGCTCCTGCCACCGAACCTGCTACAACCGAGTCTGCTGCTTCCTGAAGTAACTTAGTGAAAAAACGTTAAATCCCCGGTATGCCGGGAGCAGATGTAATAGACTATTTTAAGTTCTTTCGAGACTACTTTAAATTTGCTTAACATGATCCGGACGAGGTTTATGTTGGATCATTTTAAACCGAGTCCCCGAGTCTGTTTTCTTGTTTACTATTTTTGCCGAATCTCTGCTCTTGTCTACCTTTTAGGTGTTTGACAGTCGAGTCACAAGATAGGAATCATAGCATACAATACTTGAAACATGCGAGTTGTGGTTTAGAATCATTCAACATAAACGAAAAATAAATAACAGGGGTTAGTAAACGACATGTGCCGAATCGGTTTTGGACCGAGTCCCCGAGTCCATTTTCATGTTTCCCACATTCCTCATCTCTGCTCTTGACTACCATTTTGGTGTTTGTCAGTCGAGTCACGAGATCAACAACACAACATACATTACTTGAATTTTGGGACGAGGTTCAAAGCAATTCGGCACACGAACGGTATGGACAAAACAGTAAAAAACACATGCATGAGTACGAAGCAGTCCCCGAGTCCAGACTCGGATTGCTGCAATTCATTTATGATAAACTGAAATACATACATTGCGCCCCTTAGGAGTAAAAGGGTCGAAGCAGAGCTACATTCCAGGTCTCTTAGTTTCTTGTCCGGGTCTGTCCAGGCCATCCTTCCTTGGTTCCTGTGCATCTACAAGGTAGTACGAGTCATTGTGCATAGCCCTGCTCACAATGAAAGGTCCCTCCCATGGAGGTGACAACTTGTGTCGGCCTTTGCTGCGCTGCACCAGCCTTAGCACAAGATCACCCTCATGAAACACTCGAGGGCTGATCTTTCGACTATGATATCGTCGGAGATTCTGCTGGTATATTGCTGTCCGAGATAGAGCCAATTCTCTTGCTTCCTCTAGCAGATCCACTGCATCTTCCCGAGCCTCTTTTGCCTCGGTTTCAGTATACATTGCCACCCTTGGTGCATCATGTTCTATGTCTGTGGGTAGCACAGCTTCTGCCCCATAAACCAGAAAAAATGGCGTATAGCCAGTTGACCGATTCGGCGTGGTCCTTAGACCCCACAGTACTGATGGTATCTCGTCTATCCAGCATCCCGGAGTTTTCAGCAATGGTTCAATGAGACGAGCCTTGATGCCGGCCAACACCAGGGCATTTGATCTTTCCACTTGCCCATTAGACTCCGGATGTGCCACCGAGGCTATATCTAGCCGGATTCCCTTATTCATGCAAACCGAGCAAACTCTCCGACAGCAAAGTTTGTGCCGTTATCCGAGATGATGCTATGAGGGTATCCGTATCTCAAAATAATTTCTTTCAGAAAGTTACAGCCGAACGACCATCTACTTTCCGGATTGGTTTCACCTCTATCCACTTGGTGAACTTATCCACCATCACCAGCATATGTGTCATGTTACCCCTAGCCGGCTTGAAATCTCCCACCATATCTAAACACCACACAGCAAACGGCCAAGTGATAGGAATTGTTTCAGTGCCGATGCGGGTAAGTGTGTCTGCTTGGCAAACCTTTGGCATCCTTCACATTTTCGGACTATGTCCTCTGCATCCGCGTGAGCAGTGGGCCAGTAAAATCCATGCCGGAACACTTAGCCACCAGGGCTCTTGTACTGCAATGATGTCCACATTCACCCTGATGTATCTCAAGGAGCATCTCCTTGCCCTCGGCTGGCTCCACACAACGCTGTAGCACCTCGGTTGCACTCCTCTTGTATAACTCCTTGTTGATGATGGTGTAAGCCTTGGACCTCCTCTGCACTCGCCTAGCTTCGGTTTCATCATTTGGCAAACTCCCCTCCGACATGAACTTCATGATTTCTTCAGCCCATTCCGGTACTGGATGCAAAGGGAATAAGTGCTCATCTACTTCCACTGGTTCGGCCGCCATTATTTCTTCTATCAGCTTCTGCCCATTCCCTAAGATTCGGTTATCACCACCTTCTTCTCTGCTCCTCTTTCCTAAGATCCGGTTAGCAGTCCCCGGGTCTCGCCATGCAGTCCCCGGGTCTTCCCCAATGTACTCGACATCAACATTCATAGGGACAGCCTCAGATTCTTGCTTTGGGATAAAAATTGACTCGGAATCAGGCGAAGGTTTGATTGAAGGGACCCTTAGGTGATTCAAGGATATCCCGGGTGGAATTGCATCCCTAGACGACCCGAGTTTTGACAGGACATCAGCAGCTTCGTTCTCCAACCGAGGTATGTGCTTGTACTCGCAGCCTTCAAAAAATCCTGAAATTTTCTGGACATGAAACCGATACAGTGCCATATTGGCATCAAGAGCATCCCAATTTCCAGAAGATTGCTGCACAACTAAATCCGAATCACCAAAACATTCTATTCGGCGGATGCCGATGTCCCTGGCCACATTAAGCCCATGGATCAGTGCCTCATATTCGGCCACATTGTTTGATGCTGAGAAATGAATCTGCAACACATATCGCAATTGATCTTGCTTCGGTGACGTGAGTACCACCCCAGCACCTAATCCGATTTTGGTTTTGGAGCCATCAAAGTGCAACTTCCAGTAATTGTAATCCGGCTTGGGTGGCTCATACTGCATCTCGGCCCAGTCACAAAGGAAATCTGGTAAAGCCTGAGACTTGATAGCATCCCTTCTCTCATAATGCGGGGTGTAAGGAGATACTTCTATTGCCCACTTGGCAACCCGGCCAGTCGCATCTTTGCACCCAATGATTCCGCGATTGGAGCTTCACATACCACGGTAATCGGGTGTTCTTGGAAATAATGTTTCAACTTTTTGGCCGCCAGGTATACACCGTATGTCATCTTCTGGTAGTGAGGATAATTTTGCTTTGAGGTTGAGATCACCTCACTTAAATAGTACACCGGTCTCTGCACGATTTACCCTCCTCTTCTCGCTCTACCACTATGACCACACTTACGACCCGGTTAGTGGCCGCAATGTAAAGTAGCATTGGCTCATTCGGCAAAGGTGACGCCAGAATTGGTGCAGTGGACAACATCTTTTTTAATTCGTTGAAAGCCGAATCTGCCTGCGGGGTCCACGTGAACCCGGTGCTCTTTTTCATCAACTGATACAAGGGCAAGGCTTTTTCTCCTAGCCGACTCACAAACCGACTCAACGAGGCTAAACACCCGTGAATTTTTGTACATCTTTTAGACATTTAGGCAATTTCATTCTTTCTATGGCTCGGATTTAGCCGGATTCACCTCAATACCTCGGCTCGATACAAGGAAACCGAGCAACTTTCCAGCCGGGACACCAAAGGTGCATTTATCCGGATTCAATTTCAACCGATATTTTCTCAAGTTCACAAATGTTTCCTCGAGATCCTCGAGGAGAGTGTGTTTTTCTTTAGTTTTGATGACGATATCATCGACATACACCTGCACATTCTTGCCCATTTGGGAGTGTAAGCATTTCTGCATACATCTCTGATAAGTTGCACCGGCATTTCTCAAACCGAAACACATGACACGATAGCAATACGCCCCGTACGGGGTAATAAAAGCAGTCTTTATTTGATCTTTAGGGTTCAGTGGTATCTGGTGAAAACCAGAGTACGCATCAATAAAAGACAACAACTCACACCCAGCAGTAGAATCGATCACTTGATCAATCCGAGGTAAAGGAAATGGATCCTTCGGGCACGCCTTGTTTAGGTTGGTGAAATCGATGCACATGCGCCACACCTTGACCACCGCTGGTTCGTCCTTCTTCTTCTCTACCAGAACCGGATTGGATATCCAGTCTGGATGCAACACCTCCATAATGAATCCGGCTGCAAGCAACTTAGCCAGCTCATCCAGCACCACTTTTCTTCGATCATCTGAGAGACGCCGAGTCGGTTGCCTCACCGGTTTTACATCCGGCCTGACAAATAAAGAGTGCTCTGCCAACTCCCTCGGAACACCAGGCAGGTCCTTAGCCGACCATGCAAAGATATCCCGATTCTCACGGAGGAAGTGACAGAGCGCGCTTTCCTATTTCTCATCCAGCCCGGCACCAATGATGGCCATGCGCTCCGGGTTCTCCGGGTCAATGGGATCTTCTTTGTTCCTTGGGCATCTCAAATGTTGCACCTCCATCCGGATTGGTCATAGCCAGCACACCGAGCTGAGCTGACTTCGCCATTGCCACCACCTCATGCATCTTGCTCTTCTCAGCTTGGATCACCAATGATTCGGCTAAGGTGGAACCGATCGTGGCACACTGTATGGCCTTTTGTAATCTCCCGCAACAGTGATAATACCATTCGGGCCTGGCATCTTTATCTTGAGGTAGGCCACATGGGTGGATATCATGAACTTGGCTAACGCAGGCCGGCCAAGTAGAGCATGGTATGGGCTCTCCAAATCTACCACCTCGAACTCGAGACTTTCAAGCCGGTGATTGTCCTTGGTACCAAACAGCACATCTACCCAGATCTTACCCATTGGGGAACAAGACACCCCGGGTACTATACCATGGAAGGTACAACTGCTCTGCTGCAACTGATTCGGCGAAATACCCAACTTGACCATTGTGTCCCGATACATGATGTTTATGGCACTGCCATTGTCAATCAAGACTCGGCTAAACCTCACGTTAAGCTTGGGTCCACCAAAGTCGGATCCACCACTAGTGCATAGTTTCCTGGACTTGGCATAATTCTGGGGTTATCAGCCCTGCTCCAAGTGATCTCCTGCTCGGACCAATTCAGGTATTTTGGGACTGCTGGTATGACTGCATTCACCTCCTTCGCCCTTCGCAGCTGACTTTTCTTGTCAGTTGGCTCGGTCACAAAAACCACATAACTTTGATGAGCCTCCTTGTACTCATTACCGGGGTATCCACCTTGCCGACTCGGACCAGCACCATTGTCATTGCCTCCCATGTTTACCAGGTTAACCGGCTTTGTGGCTGCCGGTCTTGGAGCTCCTGCGTTCACCGGGATTGTATTGGCTCCGGTTAAAGGCATATTCGGCCTGAAATTCGGTCTAGGAGCACCTCTCTGAGGTGGTCCTCTCTGACCCTCCGCCTGAATGCGATGATGCCAGCTACAATTCCGAGTTGAATGATTGGCCGGCTTGCGTGGGTCTGTTGTGTGATAACAGCAAGGCCCGTCCAATCTTGCCTCAAAGGTTAGAGGAGGACTCGATCCATCCCACACCTTCTTTGGCCAGGCACCTTGATTCGGCCTCCAAGCTGGACCCTCAGTCTTTTGTCTCTGACCATCTCCTGCTCCAGGATGGTCCATATTCACTGCAGCCACCTGATCTGAACCGTATCTATAATCCGGATCTCTTCTTTTGTAACCGAATTCATGTCGGTCATTGGGCCTCAATGGTCCTACTCGGTTATTAACCGGTTGCCTCCTGCTTGTTCCCACTGCATCCAATGCGGGCTGTGTCGGATCACCAGAGCATACGTATCTGCTATCCGGATCGTTTCCGCCAGTGTCTTGGGCATATCCCTCTGGAGCTTCTGCCAGAGCGGGGTGCCATGTCGGCAACCCTGCGCAAACCAAGAAATCGCCTGCTCCTCCACGACACCTTCGCAAGAGTTGCGAATGTTGCTCCACCGAGTTAAGAATTCTCGGTCTGTTTCCCGTTCTTCCTGCTTGCACGCAGCCAGGAGCTGAGGTCGGTTAGGCCTCTTGTAGGTGCTGGAGAAATTACTGTAAAATGCCTCCTCCAAGTCCATCCAAGAGTTGATACTACCCGGCGGTAAGTTGTTCAGCCAAATCCGGGCTGGCCCTTCCAACATGTGCGGGAGATACCGGACCGCCCATCGGCGATTGCCCCCCGCAATGTGCACTGACGATACATAGTCTATCAGCCAATCTTGTGGCTTTGTGTTGCCATTATATGGCTTTGTGCTTCGGCCAAGCTGAAATAACGGCACACTCGGCTCGTTCATGATCCGAGGTCCAAAACATGGAGGACCCGGTGGGCCTTGCTCTTCTAGCTTCTCGGACTGGTAAATTCTATCCAACTTGAGACGCTGATCATTCGGATCCAATGCCCGAGGTCCCAGTCTTGATGCAAGTGCATTATCATACGTCTGGTATCCGGCTCGCGCCATAGCCGAATTTCCGTCATCATAGCGGTAACCCGCCTGGCCACCACCTTGCTGTTGCGCTCGCACAATCACTTGCTGCCCAGGAGGACGAGGTGGTTGACCTCGGCCAGCCGAATTGCCCCTTCCAGCTCCCGGGTAACCTCGTCCACCACTGTTTCTACTTTGGCCACCTCTTCCTTGAGCGGCTAGCTGCTTGCCGGCATACTCAGCATCATAGGTCTGCAGCTGCTTGCTCTTACCCGAGTTCACGCTCTGGGCCCGGTCAACTCCGACGTGCGGGGATGACGCCTGCCCCTTGGATCTCTGGCTAACAGCCTTAACCGACACTACTACCCGAGAAACACCTGCATCCGGATTAGCTTTCCGGTAAGCCTCATTCTGCCGGTTACACACATCTACTAGCTCATTGACTCTCTCTGCCTGCTTCCGCCAAGCGTCCCCGGTTAGTGTGCTCAACTCGGCTCGCGCTGCCGCTGCAGCCCTAAGATTCTTAGCCGGGGAGCTATACACCGGCTTGCCTGTGCCAGATCTATGACTAGTAGCCTTACTGGAGCTCGATCCTGCAGCTCTAGCTAACTCGTCATTGAGGTCCTTACCCCGGTTACGCAACTCGGCTTTCTTGCGTGAGCGATGCACTACAGGAGTAAAGCCATCGGTGATACCATTGGCAGCATTGTACTCTCTCATATCTCTATCAAAGGCTTGCCTAGACTCCACCACTAACCGGGCTTCTTTTTGCAACCTCAGGCGCTCTGCCTCTAGCTGAGCTACAGTGAGCTCTACATCTGCCCCAGGTGCCACTGGCCGAGATAGCTTCTCCAGGACATCCTCTAAGGGAGCCTCCCTACTTGACATGCCAAGCGGGCCAACCGGATCTGGTCTCTCCTTTGGGAACTTGCTGTCCGAGTCGGCTTGCCAACCGGATCAACTGGCGTGGCCAGCTCCTCGGGCATGCTTTTGCTGGCATCTCCTTTGCCAGCTGCTGCACTTGGCCCCATCATCACCTCCACGCTACTCCCGGGGCGAGCGCTACGCCGTCCGAGAGCTGCGCGGAAAGAGGGAGGATCCTCAGCCACGAGCACCTGCGCCGGGTACTCGCGGACAGGCTCGGTGGCGACGTAGGTGACGAAGCTGCCGAGCGTCATGAGGAAGCCGTCAGCGGGGAAGGGCTTGTTGGCGAAGCACCCCGCGTTGTCGCTGATGAAGTTGAACTCGCCGATCTTGCAAACGAGCCCAGAGAGGACCCGCTCGCCGGAGCCAGCGACGGTGCCCGTCCGGAAGGAAACCCCAGCCAACGCCACTGCTGCCCCACGGTGGGCGCCAACTGTCGTGGTGGTGTCACGGCAGATGCCATAGGATGGCTTAAGTTGTGGGCTCGCTAGGACGTTGGGGGATCCGGGGAGGGTTTGCGCGCTCACGAAGCACGCATGGAGAACAACCAAGAACTCGCAAGAACAAACAAGAACAAGCAGAACCAAGAAGAAGCAAAGAACACCACGATGTACCCTGCTTCGGGGCCCTCTTGTGGAGGTAACACCCCTACTGCAGCACTAGCCTACTCTCTTTATATCTCAAGTGTTACAAGTACAGAGTGCTCCTTGAGCTGTATGAAGAACAATGGTGGGAGCTCTAGGAAGAAGATGGAGCTTGGGGGGAAATGATGCTCTCTGGTCGTCCCTCGTACTGGAGGATGTGGTAGCTTACTTATACACTAACCGAATTACCATTTTGCCCCTGGCTAAGATAATGGCATGGACAAGAGGAACAGGACAAGCCTCTGCCCCCTGTCAATCCAACGGCCGGACTGTCAGGCCCTAGCAGGCCTATCTTGCCACTTTGGGCAATGGCAGTGTAGCCCACCGGGTCTCGGTCACATCCTCTTTCCCGAATTGGCCGAGTCAGCTCCTAGGTTGCTGCGCTCCCAGGAATCCCGTGACCTGACCTGGCCGTCAAGTCCCTAGCAGGCCTATCTTGCCACTTTGGGCAATGGCAGGCGTAGCCCCCCGGGTCTAGGTCATATCCTCTTTCCCGAATTGGCCAAGTCAGCGCCTAGGGCCTTGCGACCCGGAAAACCTGCGACTTGACCCGGCTGTCTTCTCAGCCTCTGGCAGGAGACCTGCAGGCCCGTGAACCTTTCTGACATTACTTGGCCCCCGTGCCGTATCCGGGTCCTTCCTGGCCAACCCGGCTACCTTATCCGGATCCTTCCTGACCAACCCGGCTAACTTAGCCGACACTTCTTAATCTGATCCGGTTTGGCTTTACCGGATCCTCCTTGACTCTTTCCGCACTCCAGCTTGATCAAATGCTAACCGACTCTCACGAGAGATCCGGCCCAAGCGACCCGGCTATATGTTCATCCGGCTAGCTCTTTGCAACACTTAACACCACATCTTTGCCCTACCCGGGGGCAGCCCCCCGACAAGGACGCTGAAGAGGAGGTAGCAAGAGCATGTGAACTGGCGGGTGTGGTGGCAGCGGAAGGAACACGAAGCCAGTCAACCTCCCAAAGGCCCTGAGCATCATGGCGCCGAGGGCCAGCTCCAACTAGAGCCTTGGTGCGACGATCCTGAACAGAGCAAGAGTCAGGATCAAGAATGACATGACAACCAGAATCAGCAAGTTGAGCAGCAGAGAAAAGATTCATGGTAAGACGAGGGACATGAGAAGCACCAGGAACAGAGAAAGACGAAGTAGAAAGAGTGCCACGACTAGCAACAGGAAGCGGTGTGCCGTCGGCAGTAAGAACATTGACAGGAGAATCAAGAGGTCGAAGAGAAGACAGAGCAGAAGAATCAGAAGACATGTGAAAGAAAGCTCCAGAATCCAGAACCCACGGAGATGTACCTGACTGTGTAGGCGGTGGTGGCGAAGTAGCAGTAGTGGAAGCAGTCAGCGAGGCAACGGTGCCCGTCGAAGAAGAGCAAGAGGAAGCCAGCATACGCTTGAGCTGGGCAATATCCTGGGCAGTGAAGGACTGTGCCGACGGAGGCGCACGAACCGCATGAGAGGAGCGACCCATGTCACGCTGCTTCTTGAAACAATCAGACTCTGGGTGGCCCGGCTTCTTGCAGTAGTCGCAGAACATGTGAGAGCGAGGCCAACCCCCCCCCCCCCCCCCCCCGCAGAGGGCCGCCCGCCCACCCCCCGTGAAGGAGTGGGTAGCAGCGGTGGAATAGACGACACCGGAGCGCGGGCAGCAAGCACAGTGGGAACCACAAGCAGTCTAGCAGAACGGAGTCGAGTCTCCTCAGCGCGAAGATCTGCAAGTACCTCTGAGATGGGAACATGTCGACCACGGGCAAGCAAGTGTGCACGCCGAGGCTCAAACTCGGGACACGCTGAAACTCCAAATCTGACCTCACTGTCTGACAGCAGCGACAAGTACCACAAACAACAGTCCGCAGAGAGTCAAGCTGACGCCAGATGGCAGAACACTGTGTGTAGAACGCATCAACAGTAGAGTCACCCTGCTGAAGATCATGCTCCTGACGGACCAGATATAGGTAGAGAGCATCACCACAGGGCTGATAGCGCTGACAAAGGTAAGTCCACATAGCAGCAGAAGTGCCTAATCCCATGAACTCAGAAGCAAACTGAGGCAGAACACTAGCAGTGAGAACAGCAGCAGCACGGACATCATCATTGCACCACTGAGTCTAAACAGACAGATCATCCCGGTAAATAGAAAGGGAGTCAGAATAATCCGATACCTGCTTGTCATAAGCCTCAAGTGCAGTCTCATCATCAGGCTTGGCGGCATCCGATCAGCCTGAGTAGCATCGGCGGGAAGAACGGGTGACACTGGTGGAGTAGGAGCCACAGGAGCAACGGGGCACGACGGACAGGAGACCTCGCCAGAGAGAACGCCCCAAAGCAGAAGACCACGCATGTGGATACGCATAAAGCCCACAAACTCGGCGTAATTGGTGTCGTCAAAGATCACGGAGCACCGAGGAACAGCAACATAGCCCGACGGAGACATCGCGGGCTCTCTGTTTTTTTTTTTGAAAGTCAACTCAGGAGAGAGAAAGTGGATCACAGCTCGAGCTCACCAGCCCGATGCACACGGACGGGGCTGAGGGAGGCAGCAGCGACGGCCGGCCTTAGGCGGTGGCTGGAGGCAGGGGCAGGTCGGAGGGCGGCGGTCGGAGCAGCAGGCCGGCCGGAGCAGCAGGCCGACCGGAGTCGGCGGCCGGAGCAGCAGGCCACCAGGGGCGGCGGCAGCAACCTGCTAGACGCAGAGGACGACGGCGACCTGGTCGCAGGCCGTGGGGACGACGGGCAGGCCGGCCAGGGGCGGCGGCCGGGCAGCAGGCCACAGGGGCGGGGGTGGAGAATCTGCTGGACGCAGAGGACGGCGACGACCTGGTCGCAGGCCGACCGGGCAGCAGGCCGGCGAGAGGAAGAAGGTGCAGGTCGGCCGTAGCGACGGCAACGACGGCGATACCATGTCAAGCTTCATGCACTAACCACTATTCCATAAGACCGATCTTATGGAAAGGGCTAGCACAATCCACATATACTGAATATGATAAACAGTCACCAGCGTCAAGTAAGAAACTCCCTCGTCAAAACAAAAAGAGAAAAGAACCGCCCTACAATGACAGCGTCAGACTTCAGCCTTCTCTTCTCCAACCCAATGTCGTGTCTTTTATCACTCCTTCCCGTCACCCGCAGGGGCGCTACCATGGTTGGGCTCCCCTAATCATATGGCGTACTTTTAACACATGACTAATTTATAAGTGTTTATTATTGACTCAAATTGCTGCATTAGTACTCAAAACCCATGCTACCTGTGACTATTTACGCACCAAAGCCCAAAAGCCCAGCCCAGTTTAGAGCTCGAATACTTCTTTTTTTTTTGATATGGAATGTTGGCATTCCATTAGAACTGATCGGCAGAATCGCCGTACAAGGCCCTGGTTACTTCATAGGGAAAATTGTCATGCCAGACATAGCTGTAACCCGGCGGCTCAGCAGCCCCCTTTGCTGCCATGAGATGAGCAGGAACGTTGCAGTCTCTACTGCCATAGACAACATAAGCTTCAATGAAGTTGAGACGAAGGCGAAACTTAATCTCCCTGAATAGAGCTCCCAATGGTGCCGAGTCATATGCAGGTGAGGTGACAGCGCACTGGAGAACTTGGCAGTCCGTGACAAAGACCGAACGCCCAGCTCCCAGGTTCTCCGTGATCTTGATAGCTTCAAGCAAAGTCTGGGCTTCAGTTTCTAGTGCCGCACCTGCATTTGGCATGGAACCAGCTGCCGCAAAAATTGTTTTGCTGTCATGATCGCGAGCCACACACCCCCATCCCCCATGCCCCGTGTCTGCATGGTAAGCTCCATCAATGTTGATTTTAATCCATTCCCTTGGTGGTGGTGACCATCGTACTGGAGGTTTTTGAACCTTTGCTTTCTGCTTTCTGAAAAATTGTGCCCATTCAATCGTATGTCTTCCAACCAAATTGCTCAGCTCAACAACTGATAATCTGCGTTCATTATGATTGGCCTTATTTCGTTCTGTCCACCAACACCACAGTAGTGCCACCACTTTCATCTTTTGTTTATATGGGAGTTGCATAATCTGGTCCAAGAAATCCATGCTTGAAGTACACTTAGTAAGCTGAACCCGAATCTCATCTGGTACAACAAGGTGCCAGACCCTCTTGAGCTCCTTGCAGCGTGCAAAAAGATGACCTCCATCTTCAAACAAAGTGTTGCAAATTGGGCATCTCGTATCCAACTCAACCTTCTTCCTCTTAATGTTCATTCTTGTGGGCACGCTGTCATGTCCGATCCTCCACAAAAAATGTTGCACTTTTGCAGGACAGTCAAGGCTCCAAATCTGCTTCCAAATGCTCTGACTCCAAAAGTTACCACGTGTCCCGTTTGATGTCCCTGCTTGTCTACTGTCATTGGAGGCAACAGATTGAACATGATAGGCTGACTTGACTGAGAAGATCCCCTTGTCATCAAAGTGACATGCTATGTGGTCTTCCTCATATTCATAAACTGGAATTCCGAGTATGGCATCTGCATCGGCCTCTACAAAAGTTTGCTTAACCAGATCAACATCCCAGATGCCAGTGTTAGGATCCAGCAACTCGGCAACTTTGGATATAATCTGGTTCCCGCGTCGCGTGCGTGGCCTCCGAGTGTCCCCATTAGGGATCCATGGATCCGTCCAGACCTGCACATTAGAGCCATCCCCTATTCTCCAAATAACTCCTTGCTTGAGTACTTCGATCCCTTTCAGAATACTTCGCCATACATAGCTCATGCCAGTAACTGGTTTTGCATCAAGGAGGTGACAGTCCGCAAAATATTTTGCTTTAAGTACTTGGCTGCACAAGGAGTTAGGAGCTTGTAATATCCTCCAACCTTGGCGAGACAGCATTGCTAGGTTGAAATTGTACAAGTCCCTAAACCCCAAACCACCTTGTTCTTTCGGCCTCATCATCTTTTCCCATCCAATCCAATGGGCTTTATGTTCATTTTCTTGTTGTGACCACCAGAAATTACAAACCAATTTTGGGATATCATCACACAAAGTTTTTGTCAAGTCAAAACATGACATTGCATAAGTAGGGATCGCTTGTGCCACAGGTTTTATCAGGATTTCTTTTCCTGCCTTTGAGAGGAAACGTTCCTTCCAACCTCTAATTCTGTTTAGTATCCTTTCCTTGATGTATGCGAAAACTCTCCCTTTGTCTCGGCCGATATATGTGGGCAAACCGAGGTATTTCCCCCCTGCGCTTCAACACGCAGTCCAAGAACACTCATGATCGCCTCCTTCTTTCTCCTTGTGGTATTGGCACTAAACAAGATCGAAGATTTGTCTCTGTTGATCATCTGTCCAGAGGCTTCCTCATAGCTACGGAGGATTGTATTTATTTCAGCTGCACTCTCTTCATTTGCCTCCAACAGAAGTAACGAGTCATCAGCGAATAAGAGGTGGTTTACTGTGGGCGCATTTGGCGCCAGCTTGATGCCCTGGATTTTCTCCCTCTCCTCCGCATCATGTAACAATGCGGAAAAACCCTCCCCACATAACAAGAACAAATATGGTGAAATAGGATCACCTTGACGTAATCCTCTCCCTGGGGTAATTGTTTCAGTGATATTTCCGTTTACTTTAAACCTGTAAGAAACAGATCGGACACACTTCATCACATTCTCCACATAAGGGGCACAAAAACCAATCTCAGCATGGTTTCCTCGGAAACGACCACTCCACACGGTCATAAGCCTTGCTCATATCTAATTTGACAGCCATATAACTCTTTTTCCAGAACGGCGCCTCCTCATAAAATGGGACATCTCATAGGCAAGTATAGTATTGTCCGAAATAAGCTGGCCCGGGACAAAAGCACTCTGGTTGGGAGAGATAATCTCATCAAGAATACTCTTTAGGCAGTTAGCCAACACCTTGGACACCAGTTTATAAACGACGTTGCAAAGGCTAATAGGGCGTAGATCCTTCATACTTTCAGGGTTTTGCACCTTCGGGATGAGCACCATGATTGTATCGTTCCATCCTTATGTGGAGAACTTCTTGATTGGTATACTGCCGCCTCACAACACATTTAGAACCTCGTGTACAACCATGTCACCAACCGTCCCCCAGAACTTCTTGAAAAAGAACGCCGGCATCCCATCCGCCCCCGGGGCTTTTAGGTCCCCTATGCTGTCCAGAGCCTCCTTTACTTCCTCTTTGATATGTTCAGCCATAAGATGATTATTCATTTGTGAGGTAACTCGAGGTTGTATATTTGCAAGCACCGGCGCCGAGTTAGTACCTGCCATGGGGGTAAACAAGCCAGAGAAATAGTCAGTTATGAGGGCCTGCAAGCCCTCCTCCCCTTCCACCTCCACACCATCTCCCCTCTTTAGCTTTTTATGGTGTTGTGTTTTTCCTCTCTGAGGCAACTGAATGGAAATACGTGGTATTACGATCACCATTTTGTAGCCATGTGACATGTGCCCGCTGTTTCCAATGCGTCTCCCATTGGTCTTCAAGTTTGTCAAGCCTATAACGAAGGACTTGCTCTTTATTAAGTGAGCTGGTTGTAATGTCTCCCTTGCGGCATTCCTCTAACTCACCTTTCAGATTTTTATGCGCTTCCGGATATCCCCAACGACTTCTCTACTCCAGCTATGCAGCTTGGTTGAGACTGCCCGCAGCTTACCCATAACGTCATTTGCACCTCTCAAATCCGCAACTTCCCAAGCATTTTTTACGACCTCTTCACACCCCTCCTCCGGCAGCCATCCTGCTTCAAAACGCTTACTCAGCCCCCCATGATTTCTCCTTGCTATCCGCACTCCACCATCAAGCTTTACAATAACTGGACGGTGGTCAGAGTGTTTTGGATCTCCATTGATCACTTTATAACCTGGAAAACGAGAACACCAAGAGGGATTTGCCACAGCCCGATCCAAATGTTCACGAATATAACCATCAACTCGAAATTTATTATTTCTCGAGGTAAACATATCACCTTCAAAGCCCAGGTCATGGAGATTACAAAAGTCTAAAGCATTACGAAAATTTTCCATTTGCGATTGCGATTTAGGAGCTCGAATACTTCTACTGTAACTTCCATCTACTATGTCGAGGACGAGCGATCGTGTTTTTACCCTAATCTCATAACCTCAGATCGATTTGCCATGGCGCCTAGCCGCCTGCGACAACTCCCAATCTACGCCAAAGAGCCAACCGCTAGGAAACTCTCCAGAAGCAAGGTCGTGCTAAGCTCTGTTGATCATGGCTGATCATAGAGAGATGTAGAGGACGTACATGGTCACGTGGACCCCCTGTATTTTTTTTTGAACAGAGTACCGTAGGGAAAAACCCTACGGTGTAGATTTTATAAATATAAAAGAAAAACCAGCTGTTTTTCTTACAAGTGTGACATACAACTCTGCTCAAAAACCCTCTTATGGAGGAAAGAAGTGAAACAAAAAAGAGGAAAAAGGAGCCATCTAAGTAAAAGTAGCTACGGTCCAATCAAGGAGCGGCTGAACTAAGCACGATCTAACTCTATACTGGTGAAGCAAGATATCCGCCTGCACCAAAACTTTCCATCTTGCCACAGTAGGTTGGATGTTCTTAAAGATCAGATCATTGCGGCTCTTCCAAATATTCCACAGCGCACACACTGCTATTTCCATGAAACAAGGTCCAGAGAAGAGATTCTTGGCCGATAGAAAACGCTCTGAAATTTGCATGCTGCAATCCCAAACAATGCCAAGAAAATTCCAGCAGTTTTGAGCAAACTGACAGCTGAAGAACATGTGATCACGCGTCTCAACAATCAACGAGGAGCACAGCACACAAGCAGTGCCACCCTCAATGTGCCAGTGCTTTCTCACCATTAAATCCTTGGTATTGAGGCGATCCTTCTGAAGGAGCCAGGCGAAGACTCTGAGTTTGGGCATCAACCGTGACTTCCAGATAGCTTGGAGGGCATGATCTACTGGCAGATGTGAGAAAAGGAAGTTATAATATTTTGCGGAAGAGTATGTGGAATTTCCCCAGTGAAACACTTTAATATCCGGCTGAGTTGAGCTCATATCAATTCCTGCGATGATCTGTTGAACTTGTTCCAACTCCAAGAAAGCTTCAGGCGAGAGAGGCAGCGCAAAAAGGCCATGCAGATCGTCCAAAGGGCTCATGTTACGCACTGCGATGTCTTCCTGGAGAGCAAAAGAGAAGAGTCTCGGGAACTTGTCACAAAGCAAAGCCTGGTCATGCCAAAAGTCCTTCCAAAAAAGAGTCGTCTGACCGCCCATAATTTCCGAGCGTGTAATGCTTCTGTATATGTCAACTAATTTGAAGATGTCCCTCCACCAAAAGGAACCACGCGCTGACTAAGCTTGAGGAGGCAAAGATGGATCATACAGCGACCAAACAAGCTTGACCCAAGGGGTGTTGCTTTTAGTAAAAAAAATTATGAAGCTGCTTTAGAAGGAGAGCTTTGTTCTGAATTTCCATGTTCAGGATGCCGAGTCCTCCATACTTTTTCGGCCGGCACACTAATGTCCAAGCAGCCAGAGACTGAACCGAGGTAGAATCCTCCTCTCTTGCCCAAAGGCAGTGCCGGCGCGCTCTGTCGAACAGCAGCAGGATCGACTTATGCACTTTAAGTGAGCAGAGAAAATGTATCGGTAGAGATGAGAGCACCGAGTTAATAAATGTGAGCCGGCTGCCATAGTCCAAAAACCGAACACTTGCATTTAGGCGACGCTCGACGTGATCCACGATAGGAGATAAATCTTGCACAGAAGGGCGAGTAGAACCAAGAGGCAGACCAAGGTATGTGAACGGTAAAGACCCTGTAGCACATCCAAAAACCTCCGCCAGAGCAGCAAGACGGTCCTCGTCAATATTTATCGGCATGAGACAAGACTTACTGTAATTCACGCGAAGGCCAGTCGCGAGGGAGAAGGTCTGCAGTAGGTTTTTGAGGGCAAGGAGCTGCTGCGGGCAGGCTTGTAAAATCAGGAACGTGTCATCTGCGTACTGCGCGATGGGGAAATCAGTACCCGGGATGGGAAGAGGGGGATGCAGGACACCTTCGATGACAAGAGCATTAACCATGGATTGCAGCAGATCGGCCCCAGCAACAAATAGAATTGGAGAGAATGGGTCGCCCTGTCGAACTCCACGTTTGCAAGGGAATTTTTTCCCAGGCACCCCATTGAGTAGTACCGAAGAAGATCCAGTGGAGAAAATCATTTGAACCCAATGAATCCATCTGTCATCAAAACCCCAGGAGCGTAAAATCTTGATGATGGCATCATGCTCGATGGTATCAAATGCTTTAGCAAAATCAAGCTTAAGAATCACCACCTCTTTGCGGGTTTGCTTACATTGATGAATATACTCGTATGCCCAGCCAACACAATCTTGAATTGTATGGCTTTTGAGGAATCCATATTGGTTAAAATGAACCAAATCAAGGATCCGATTTTGCAGACGGTTAGCAAGAAGCTTTGTGAGGATTTTCAGGCCAGAGTTCAGAAGCGAAATGGGCCTATAGTCATTTGGGCTGGATGGAGAATGGACCTTGGGAATCAATGTAATGAACGCATCGTTAATACTTTGCAAATTCACCTTTCTGTCCCAAAATTCATCACAGAGGCGGTAGAAATCGAACCGAATAATTGGCCAACACACTTTAAGGAAGAGACCAGTGAAGCCATCAGGTCCTGGCGACTTGTCACTTGGGCAATCAGCGACAACATCATCGATTTCCTGGTGAGAGAAAGGAGCCGACAGTTCTGCTAATCCATCCAAGCGCTGAATGTAACGAGAGAATTCAAAAGTAGGATCAATTGGAGTCGACACTCCTAACCTATCTTTAAATGCATTAAGCAAAATTCCGGCCTTCTCCTCATGCTCAGTGGCAGTCGAGCCATCAGGTCTAGTCAAAGACGCAATACTGTTATGCCTATATCGGATGGTAGCCATGGAGTGGAAAAACTTCGTGTTTTCCCCACCAAACTTGGCCCATTGAACAGTACATCGCTTTTTCCAATACTCCTGCTTGCAGTCCAACAAGAATTGAAGTTTCCGTTTCACAATAATCCTGAAATTCCACTCCGTAATATGTAACAAACGTTGTTCCTCGAGTTCATCAATTAGGAGAATAGCAGAGTTGCAATTGTCAATTAAATGTGAGATAACCGATATGCTAGTGCTCCAGTTACGAAGTGCTTTGCGCAAAAGCTTAAGCTTAGCTGAGATACAACGAGCACCATCACCCGGGCAGTGAATGTCCCAGATGCGTTTTACTACCTCGAGAAAACCGGGCATCCTGACCCAATGGTTTTCAAACCGGAAGACTGCAGGTTTAGGGATGGCTGTACCAATGGAAACCACGCAAGGAGTGTGATCTGAAGTGGGGCGAGCAAGGGGTTTTACCGTAGTGTCCGGGTACTTTAGTGTCCAGGCAGGAGAAGTGAAGAACCAATCAAGCTGGACAAGGAGGGGGTCGGCCTGCATATTGCTCCATGTGTAGCATCTTCCCTTGATAGGTAGCTCAATCAAGCCAAGGTAACTGATTATTTCATTGAAGGTGGCAATACCTTCAAGGTTTGCACCAGGGCGATTGCGGCTGTCGGAGTAACGATAAAAATTGAAATCCCCAAGAAGTATCTAGTGGCTATCATCAGTAATATTTAGGTGAAACAGCCAGGCAACGAAATTTTCCCGCTCTACTCCCTCACACGGCCCATATACATTAACCAGCATAAAAGTTTCAGCGGAGCTAGTGGAAGTGAAGCAGATTACAATCGCAAAACTCTCCTGCAAAATAACCCGGCCCGTGAAGCGACTACCGGTCCATACAACTAAAAGTCCACCAGAAGCCCCATCGGAAGGAATAAATACGAATTGATCAAAACGTTTGGGCACGAAAGTCTTGATGAATCTGCTGTCAAACGTTTGGACCCCCTGTATTGCCAGTAATACATGATCAAACACTCAATCTAGAGGTACGAGCTGGTAATTATAAACACATATTTGATCAGTTGTCTTTGAGCACATGTACGCAAAATTACCAAGCCTAGTAATACTGATACTGATCAGCAGTAATTTGCCATTCAACCTGGCGGACGTTCTAGCAGAAAACACCACAATTTTATCTATGATATGTATAAAAGTTAATAATAAAATTTATATCCATCAGATCTAGTCATGCTGGTCAAGGCTCTGAATCTGTGATTTGTCCACTATTGAGGACTCAAACAAGTTTAGCAAGGTTATATGAGGAACAAAATATCTATTTGCTTGTTTGAACACCGAACAATTTTTTGACTCGCCTGCACCTCCCCCCCCCCCCCCCCCCCCCCCCCCGCCCCCCAAATGCCGAAATCCTGGCTCCACCCCTGGTCACCCGTCTACCTATTTCTTTCTCTCAGTCATGCCTAGCTTAGCCGCATCCTCTTCCATCGATCTTTGTTCGCCACTTTTACCTCCGGCGGAGTCAAGGCGTCGTTTGATGCTCGTTGCCAACTCCAAATCTGTGGGAAAGAAGATATTTTTAGTTCATACGAACTTAGCTGAACCAGATCATGTAACTGAAACATTGGGGGGAGGTGGGGGGGGGGGGGGTGTTGAATAGGCATTTTAACACAATTACAATTTTCGCTTCAGAGAGTAAGGAAGTAAAGTACTCTTTTACATTTCAACACAACACCTCTCAATATACTAGTTTAAACTAAGTGCACCGACAATTTGAAGCTTGTTAAGATGAGTTTAAGCTAAACAAGATGATTTTAAGAGATACCTACAAGGAAATAAACTCGAGTATAAAAATAACAGAAACATGCGGAGATGAAGATGTATCCTATGTTCCCTTCCACAAAGAAAAATACTCACTGTTGGAGAGGTGCACATTACCACGAAGGACTCCTCGAGCGTTATGAAAGCTCACCTTCTCCTCCAAATCCCTACACTTAGTAAGAGCCTTCTTTAATGGCTAGCTTTGCCTTCGCTCTGGACATGAAAAGCTCCACAATTACTTCACAATCTCCACAAAGGAGAAATCCGGAACTCTTAAAAAAAATCCGTGAAGAGATCACCGTGGTCACAACCTCCAAACCGTTTAGGAGGTCACCCTCTATAAGTAACAAGCTCACAGACTCTCTCGAACGAATCAAACAGAAGAGAACAAAATGATGCAACCAATGCAAATTATGAACATGAGAAGTGGTCAAATCCTTCTCTCTCATATTTCACCAAAGCAACAATTATTATGGGTAATAGAAGAGGGAAAACAATGGAGGAAATAAGCTAATGGCTCCAAGATCTAGATCCAAAGGGAATCAAAGGGTTCCCTTCACTTAGAAAATGATTTTATTGATGGAAATATAGATCTAGATCTCCTCTAAACTGAAGGGAAAACATTGGAGGAAATGACGAGGGAGCAAGATTTTGAAGGTCAACAATGGTGAAAAAACAAGCTTAAGGAACCTTAGGACATTTGGGGAAGAAGGTCAACAATGGTGAAAACACAAGAATCTGTAAGGTTTACATGAGAAAAAGAAACCTTCTCGTTAAGTATTTGTTATACCCATTCTGATTTAGTTTAGAATTTTGGACAAGATTTTTGAACAGTTTGAAATTGCGGATAGGATTTCTAAACATACATGTCGAACTCCGATAGGTGGGCGCGCTCCACATGACAACGACATGGCAGTGAGATATAATGTGTTAGCACCAAATTTTTCCCACCCCTCCCACAATGTTGTCTTGTGACTGACAAAACCTTACAAATTCCCTCCACTCCGGCACCAAACCTCTCCTTCCTAGATATGTACCCCCTCTTGAGGTAGGCGAGAACAATGCCATTAAACCCAATGTGTTCTTCTTTACGGTTGCGCCCGTCAATCAACCTAGTCGAACATGCCTCGATCTCAACCAGGAGGCCGCCTACGGCGACTTGCCGATGCTAAAGGGAGGGAGACACACATGTCGAGGCCGCCATCACGGGCCCCTACATCAATTGTTTTGGTGATGTCGATGCCAACAACCTGTTCGATGGAATATACGGCATGGACAATGTACATGTGTGCATTGAATGATGCCGACAATGTGATTTTCCTACATTTAATGGTGCAGAAATGTGAATATGTGCATTGAATCATGGCATCAATGCGATTATTTTTGCAGTGAATGATGCCGGAAATATTTATGTTCTCGAAGAACGAAGCCACCGACGACATGGCTTCACTTATCCATGGTGGGCGTCGTTCTGATACGGTCCAGGGAGGCGAGGTTAGCAGAGATACACATTTGGAAGAAGAGGTCTTCGAGGTTGATGCCGGGAAGGCCGCCAAGAAGAAGAGGGAGACAAGAGGGTTGTGAATCTTGGATGGAAATATGCGTAGACCACATTACCTTGCACAACAAACTAGTGGATCATATTGGAGTATAATATATGTAGGGTTACATGCAGGAATTTAAAATTTTCCGTCTTACATAACGCATCAAGATCTAGTATGAAGATATAATGCACCCCATAATGCTAGATTTAGAATACTCACCAACACCGTTATAGAAGATCTTGTGTTTGTCGATGACGTTGTCGGTGCAGCCTGATTAAGATTCTCATGTCCACGCCGGGAGGTGATCAATGCTACAGATTCCCTCGTGAGGATCACATGTGTAATCCCTCTTTTAGCATCAACGTATCCACTGCGTCAATCCATCAGGACTCCGCTATCTTGTGGGAATTCTTTCTCAACACATAAGATTTAGGGAGAGAGAGAAAAGCCACAAAGGCAATATTGTGTATCTCTCCCCATGGGGAGGGAGTATATATATACTGCGATCAAGGGGCAGGGGGATTGGGGAAGGAGTAAACCCCAACCCTTGGTGCGTCGCCCCTAGGGCTGGCCGGATGCCCCTCCCACGGGTTTTTGGGGGGGGGGGGGGTGGAGGGGGTGGTGCGCCGCACGAGGTGGGCCTGTGACCCATGCGGCTGGCCCCACTGGTGCGGGTTAGCCCTAGGGCTCTTAGTCCCCCCTCTCGCACTCCCCTCTTCCTGGTATTCCTCTGAAACTATTCTGGAACTAAATATACCCATAGATAAAATCATCGACACTATCCAATAATGTCAGAGACACTTCCTGGCATCCCAGAACATCTCATTTTCGCCATATTTCTCTCTTAAGGCTTTTAGCCCTAGACCGGCATATAATGCCTTTCATGATAAGTTCACCGAAACACCTCCAATTCACATCGGAGTTGTTACAGTGACATCAGAATGACTCTGACCACTTCTCACAACCACTATTACGTACTACAAAACAGTCTCAGTTAAAGATTGACATTAGCTTAAGTGTGTGACCCGGAAGGGTCGGCAATACACAGACATGTCGAGAGTACTTACCGGACAATAACCAGCATCGGGACCATATATGCCCATATTGGCTCCTGTATATTCACGAATTAACGATGGAACATTTTGTGTTCCTTGTCACGCTAATATTAGTAGCGACACGATACCAATGATATCACGAGATGATGTTGTGTGCTCTTGTGTGATCAAACCATTCCATCACGACACATATAAACTTGTACCGATATAATTCTCCTTCTCATTCATATCCCCGATGTCCTGTGATAAATCACATTGTGTCTGGCCAGATGGTTAGGTGACATCGGTGATACTCAGATGGCATCAAGAATGTATCTCTCCATCGCTAGGAGGAGTAAGTATCATTCTTGAATAATCTAAGTTCCAGTGCAAACTTTAAGTTACACCCAAAAGCCACCATTATGGTCTCCAATTACGGTAAGACGTTAGATGAGAATCAAAGCATAAGTGTAAAATGTGTGGTCACTAGATGTTCTCATGGTGTAGTGATTCAGCTAACGAAAACTCTAGAGTCACTTGCTAACTTCATCTGTGATGATTTATCTCTTAGCTAGATCATACAATTGGGTCGGTTCATTACTATTGTCATTCAGCAATATAATCTTATAGTTGTATGATTTATACAAAATCCATGATGAGGAAAACGTTAACATCTAACAACAAGATAAGCTAATCTTAGAGACAAGACTAGGAACACTTGGTTTTGCTTATATCTCTACACGTGCTTTGGAGGTTCTCTTTCGAATACTAGCTATTGAATTGCCAAAATAGTTATAGCATAAAGATATAAACATTAATAATAAACATGGAGGTAAAATAACTTAATATTATTGTCTCTAGGGCATAACTCCAACAATATATTCACACATAATTCTATGGAAGGAAGATATATGAGCCATATGACAAAATGATAATGGATCGGGAACGAGAGTGCTATGTCACACTGGTGTGGCATCATACAAGATACTCGCAACAAGTCCCATGGGTGGCATGATCAAATTAAGTCAATAAATGAGAGTGCCAATTCCCCCTAAAATAAATAAAATGCTAAAAAAAGTACTTTGGCATTTGCTTAAAACCTATATATTGACATTTGCCTATTATCTAGTTGCAAGATACTCTAGCAAAAAGGTTGTACAAGAACAAGACCTTTAATTTGGTGAATTGTTGGTCATTGATTAAAAAAGACAAGAGGTGGAAAACACTTCGAGACTTTTTGAAGTGAAGGGAGGCGAGGAACAAGAGCGAGTGTGATAATGGGAGGTTACCCTATTACTCGTATTATTGCACCACCTCCATATATCATGCAATTTGGACCTTTTGCATTGAGATTCCTCCACAAGATGAGGTGAAGCCCAACTTCAGGACACCACCAATGAGTTTTGGTTCGGTCAAGTATTGATCAAGTTTAATTAAAATTGTGTCTAGTATTTCATTTAGCCAGGTGATGTGGGCCGAATAAGATTTGATTTTGGTTTGAGTTCGTGTTAGGGTTGGTTTGGACCTGTCCAACCGAACTAGGTTTGAGTGGCCCATATAAAGGGTTCAGCAACCGCCATGTATCCTTGGAGAAGAATTTGAGATTAAAGTTATCATGAGCTTTGTCCCAAGATAGGTCGCCGTATACGAGAGTTGCATGTGTTTGATTGATGATCGTTTTAATCTGTTAATTATGCTATGTTTGGGATTGAGTTATCAATTCAACGTTGTTGTTCTTTGATTCAACATAAAAGATTGGGCCTAAAATCTCTTTCGATCACGTTGATCCTTATGAAAGTGCGTTGATTTACAGAAAGAGACGATGTTGTCGTCTGGCTAGAATGCCCAATGGGGACAAACAAAGCAAGAGCGACAAGAACGCAACCGCGTCATCATCTTCCTCCTTTCACGATTCACATGCATGTCAGGTACGTGAAGAGGTCGCGTCGATCTCGACTCGCAACGCGTTGAAGGCACCAAGAGAACAGTAAAAGGTGTGAGACCTACGTTAAGGTGCAAAGCCAAAATCTTAAGAGGATGAAAAAAGATAGAAAACTAAAGGAAAAGGCCGAAAAATGGAAGTTCATATCCACCAACATACCCAACATGAGGCGGAATCGGAAGGTTAGGTTTCATGATAAATGCAAGCGCATCATTACGAACAGAAAGTCGTAATCTTTATATATTTTCGATGATATATGGTGATGTGACCGGACCTGGTGGCATGTTAGTGGCCGAATTTGGTGTTGGCCGATTTTTGATATGGCATTTTTTGCGGATACCTTAATTTTAGTGCAAATGTAAATAGTAGCAAAAAATTGAATAAGGACAGCCGTTTGAGGTACCTTGTTGCGGGCAACCCTCTCTGTTGGGTTATACATGTGTCCGGTAAATCCAAATCAAACATATTTTCAAGATGCGGGACATTATGGAGCCGCTGAAATCCCCGTAGACCAGCCACTATGTTACACAAAAGCAAACCATCGAGACCTTTGAACCGGTTCCACACATAGTGGAACATCAAACCATGATAGCTGACACAAAAAACGAACTTGATGCCGGTGTGATTTCAAGTTTTCAATCTGTAGTAGGCCCACATGGTAGGGAGAGAAAATGCTAGACAAAATATGAATTGCATGCGATGAGTGGGCTCATCTCCCTATCCAAAAGCCAACACATAGCGGCAAACCATGTCGAACCATATTTTGACACCGTTTTTCTTTGAACCGAACCCGAATAGTGCATGGTCTTACAGCAAATAGCTCATTTAGAATTCTTGTAACACGATCCGGGGGAACTAGGGTCAAGAAAGTTGCATGTATCCGTGAGCATCCAGCAATAGGGGCTGCTTGTTGGCGCTGGGACGTGGTCTGAAAGTTTGGTCTTTCCGTGAGCGTTCAGGTGTTTTTTTTTTTTTTTTTTTGAGGCCAAGCGTTCAGGAGTAGGGGTGACAGGAGAGCCGAAGGATGGGACACACTGATCTGTATCAGGATCGCACACGCGCTCCACAACGTTCCCAACAAGGCACCAGCGATTTCCCGGACCCGCTGTCAGAGAGTCACCCAGCAGCATCTGCGAGTTTTGGTTCAAGGACTGAAAGTGGGAGACCGCTGGTAGCTTTCTTCCCGCGTGGACTGTAGGTGAGTCGGAGGGGGCCCAGCTGTCCCAGTTGCTGTATAATAATGAAGAACCGATTAGTTTAACACAACTGTCTCAGCACAGTACAAAATAACTCAGCCTTAATTATTAGATTGATTGGCTCCGTAGCAGACTAGAAATGCCTATCGGACTGACAGACGTGGGAGGTTGGAACCAATTTGTAGTTTGTATTCATTTGATTCCAAATGCATGTGCGTACCACGACCTTGGGATATACAACTACATTACGAAATGATTGGTGCTATAGTTTATCTAGAATCTAGATGATCCTTTACCAAACTTGTAATCACTGATGACTGCTCAGAAAACTTTCAATCTCAGATTTGGCTCATCTCAACAATGTTGTTCACAATGGATTTTGGAATCGGTAGACACGCCATTTGGGTTGACTTATTTGGAATAAGCCATTTCGTAATGGTGTATCTCCTAAATTTAGATGTGTTTGGACCTTCTGAAATTCTAGTCGGACCTTATGATCGAAATTCTCTCCCGTCTAGACATATGCCATTGAGAATTGCTTATTTCTATTGACTCTTTTTCACTTTGCAGCCCCAAATAAGGTAACGGAAATGAGGTGTCCAAATGTTCAAATAAGTCATTATGAATGACGTTTTGATCAGATACGGTTGAAAGTTTTCTGAAATATAGTATCAATGACCGAAAGTTTTCTAAAGGGGCCAATACCGATTGGCGCCCAGGATTAGCATACGACCTACTCTTTGGTGTAGTTTACTGCATGTTATGCAGGCCACCGCCCCTTGGCACATGCATGAAGTTTTTCTTTTTCTTCAGAGAGATTCGACTACAAAGCTTTGTTTTGGGCCCGGAGAGCTCAGATGATTTTTTTTGCCGCCCCAACAAGGTCTGGCATGCTCCGCCACCGGAACTAGTCAATGCAAGGGTATCGACCCATACTGATATAGGTTCTATCTATAGTACGATGTACTCATGTACAGATCCATGTAAGTTAGGTCTCTCAACTCAAGCTAGCTTACATAAGCTCAGCTTTACATCGATCAAAGACGCAAATGTGGGATAAACGGGATAGTACTATTGTACAAATTAAATGGTCTAGTTTGTACTATCCCACAAAGTACAGTAATCTTATGTCTAGTTTGTGCTATAAAGGTTAAATAGTATTATTTTTTGAGAGAAGAGGGGAGAACAAGCTCCACCACTTGCTCCTAAGTCTACTCACAGTGAGAATAACTAAGATGGCACTACTAGGAAATAGCCTATCTGTGGCGCACCACTTTTGGCTTTCTGTGGCGCATGGTGGGTGCGCCACAGATATCTCGCCACTAAATTTTAATTCTGTGGCGCACGGCCCAGATGCGCCACAGAAAAATCAAGATTCTGTGGCGAACCCACCACCATGCGCCACAGAATTGTTATTTTGAATTTTTTAAAACAAAGCGGCCATATCTAGATCTGGATCTGGCGTCGCCGGAATTTCGCCAGAATTTTGTCGGAGGCCGTGGTGCCCGTGGCCATGGCCGTAGGTGGCTTGGTCGGAAGTGGGTGGAGGAGGGGTCACCGGAGGTGGGTGGGTGGAGGATGGGGGTCGCCGGAGGTGGGTGGGTGGAGGATGGGGGTCACCGGAGATGGTGGAGGAGGAGGTTGTCGCCGGAGGTGGTGAGGAGGAGGATGTCGTCGGAGGTGGTGGAGGAGGAGGAGGTTGTCACCGGAGGTGGTGGAGGAGGGGGTCACCGGAGGTGGTGGAGGAGGAGGAGGAGGTCGTCGGAGGTGGTGGAGGAGGAGGAGATCGCCGGAGGTGGTGGTGGAGGATGTCGCCGGAGGTGGTGGTGGAGGACGTCGCCGGAGGTGAGTTGAGAAGGAGGAGGGAAGAGAAGGGGAGAGGAGAAGTGGAGAAGAAGGGGAGAGGAGAAGTGGAAGAAAAGGTGAGAGGTGAAGTGGAGGACAGGAGGAGGAGGAGGAAATGAGAGGAGAGAAGAAGAGAAGGAGAAAAGAGAGGGATAAGGGCGGCGCCGGCGGGATTCAAAATTCGAATCCCGCCCAACAATTCTGTGGCGCACCAGCTGCCATGCGCCACAGAAGTATTTTTTTGATTTTTTTTTATTTTGTAGAAAAAAATCTTCGTTTTGAAATAACTTTTTTTCCTTTTGGAATTTCGAGAATCTGAGAAAAGTTCATCGGGTAAACCCGGTGAAATCGAGCTCCAATTTTTCTCTAGTTTTTTTTGACATATTAAACGCATTTTTCGACGTCGTATGCAAAAGTTATGGCCGTTCTAATTTTTTTCAGTTCTTTGCAAAAAAAGTCAAAATTCATATTTCAAAATTTCTATACCAACTAGACACCAAAACCTAACTATATCTCAAAGGATTTTATTTTTTGAAAATTTTATCATTTTCTTTTCTTATTTGCAAAACTGAAAAGCTGATCCACGGGGGGGGGAGGTGGTGGTGGTGGGATCTGATATCAAAAAATTCTGTGGCGCACACCACAGAAATAGCTCTTTTCTGTGGCGCATGTGACCCCATGCGTCATAGAAAGCTACATTTCTGTGGCGCATATGCCACTATGCGCCACTGAATAAGCCCAGAAGGTTGAGATCCAATCATTGGTGGCGTGCTCCACCATATTTCTATGGCGCATCCGACGCCATGCGTTACAGAATGCTGCCATTTAGTGGCGCATTGGCAAAAGATGCACCACAGAAAGGGCCAGAATTCTGTGGCGCACCAGTTGCCATGCGCCACTGAATATCATAGATGCGGCACCAGTTGTATTAAACTATTGAGTTGTATTAAACTATTGAACCTACTCTTATCCCACCATCGCTTTATACATCCTAGCATCGATGCCTTTGCCAAGGCTAGGTATAAATAAGTGTCTTTGGACGGCAAGATCACCGGACCGGTGTGACGTAAAGGTGCGTAGGTATTCTCTCTCTTTCTCCATATTGACGAGACTCTCAACAGTTTGTATGGTACTTAGCATGATCTGCCAAACATGGTAATTAAGCAAAGCTCTTTCTCATGCATAAAATATGTTTATCTTTGCACTATGTTACCGCGACTTGGTCGATCTAAATCTTTGAATGCCTCAGTTATATGAAGAGTTTGAAGGACGTCACTTGGAATTCGTAGGATCAAGGGAAGATGGTCGTCTCAGACGAACTGGGTCGGAATAGGAAGTGATGAAGAGTCTGAAAGCAGCTGTAGCCCGTGGTGGATCTGCTCCTATCTGCTGACACTCCATTCCACTGAATCCATGCCTGCCCTCTCGAATCACCGAAGGAAAAAGGTACACGTTAAGGTGATTTAGTTGTTCTGCTTCTATTTTTCCTAGCTTGCAGCTTACAGTAGTCGCGTTTTTGTTTCTTGTTTTGTGTAGATTAACAGTTAGTATAGTCATTACCCTTTGTGAAATTGCCAAATTTACAGTTATGGTGTGTCTATAATGCCAGTGGATGTGGCGTACTGCGCGCATGACACTATAATCAAGCTTCAAGACAATTACCACATGTAATACATATCCATCTGGTGTACAAGATGAACTTATCTCACACAAGTTTTTTCGAAAAATACTTCCTCAGTTTGGTACAAAATACGAAACCAGAATTATGCGTCCTGTAAGAATAAAGAAAATCACATGTAGGTACAGGTTGGTCATTGTTTCTTCACCGTGCTTCTAACTTAGGCTCAGGCTAAGCACATGACAAAGCCATCTCAGAACCAAGCTCTTCCTCCAACTCTTACTCAAGAACATGTCCGCTCGCTGTCTGCAGAGCAAGTCGATGGCAATGGCGAAGTTGGTGTTGTTTGCCTCTGAGGCTCTGATTGCGATGCATATCTCGTTGCAGCGGAGTACAGTATGGATGGAGGAAGAATAAGACCGGCTAGCTGGATGGTGACCCCGATGCTTGGCGGCACGGCGGCACCAAAACCAGGGCCAAACGACCTGAATATCAATGGCTTGCTCAGTTGCTCTATGATTTTTGTTTGGAGTGATCCGTGCGTTAACTAATTATGAACGGGTTAAACCTGACATAATTATGAACGGTGGGTCGCGTTGGTTAATTGCGCTGGTTTGACCAGCCTATAACTAAATTTTTATTTGGATTGAGATAGGTGGCGATGATATGGTATATGTCAAACGAAAACCAGCGATCGGTCGTCCACCCATAGGAGTCCATCAATGAATCGTTTTCGCGCATATGTTCCATATCCTTGATGTCTCTTTGGAGGTATCCTGACTTTCAGCCACTCTCCTGCATTGTTCTTTGACTGTTTGCGATTAAGAAGAGTCATCAATCTCACAGTTTAGACCAGATAAGCACTAGATATTTAGTTCTTCCGTTTTTTTCATTTATAAAAATCTAACTGTGTTGCCATGGAAATTTAGTGAATCGAGATAAGCAAAGGTAGGACAATATAGAGATTGAGGGTTACAGATAAATCCCTACTTTATATGTTCAGCCTCTAGGTTAACGAAACCTCGTGTAGTTTAGCTCTTTAACATATTGCATTTGACAATAAAACCATCATGCTATTTTGACTCTGTAATTTAGCCCTCGGACATAATATTGCAGTGCTTTTAACCTTCTGGTTATGAATTATTTATATTTTAAACCTCAAATTTAGAGCAACGGCCTTCCTAAATTGCATAATAAAAATTAGGCACCATTGTACATCATGTAAATTTGCAATTGAATCCCTCATGCCGTGCCTACTTTCAACAAGCCACACACCGACTACACGGCCACGGAAGACTCTGCCTACCCCGACAACCTAATGGTCCTCCATAGGCATGGGCCTCTCCCAAGACAGTGTTCGTAGCACCTCTTCGGTTGTGCCTCTGTCGTGGGTCCCAACCATCGACGCCTGAACAGTCTTGACGGTGCGTTCCAGACTTGTCAAACTGGACAAAGGTCACATATCAGTTTGACGGGCATTTGGCTCATGGTAAGATGCTAAAGGTCACATATCAGTTTGACAACGAAGTGTTTCTACAACCAAATTATTTGAAAACCACAATATTTCTATGCCTAGTTGATTAATACTTCAGTTTTGTAAAATAGAGATCAAGCCCTCATTCGCATATACTTCAAAATTAGTGCAGTTTTCTAAATATTGAATTATACAAACTACAGTTTTGCTAAAACCAACTACATATTTACAACCATAAGTTTTCTAGAAACCACAGTTTTATTGGAATACTTCAAAAATACTTTACTTCCAAACACACCCTTCTACTATAAATAAATTATATTCTAGTTTAGTGGAGATGTGCCAAGGCGTACGTTGTTGTGGTCGTGGGTTGAAATCACTAGTAAGTTCCACACGTTTCATTTTAGCAGTTATTTCTCCTGACCTTAGATGCCAGCAACATTTGAATTGACATTTTTTCTGAAAAATTTCACCGAATCTTCTAATTTTTTGCAGCATAAGTAGATATGTGAGGCAAAGCTAATTTCAAAACATGGAACTGTTTTACAGATCTATGTGCGTATCGACATAGTAGTTTCTTGGGACTGTAGATCTCGATATTTGCGTCCAATGTCTTTTCTCTTCTGACAGCCCCACTAGATTAGTTTATTTTCTGACGTTCGATTAGATTTACGTAGTTGTTAGATTTGACCAACATCACATCTGACCTGTCTAAAACCTCAGGATAGGTTAAACTACGATCGATGCCTTCACACGGTCACCTCAATGCCAAAAGCAAAACAACAAACTATCATTCTCTCGTTTCGAATTAATTGACGTGGATTTGTGTAAATTGTTTAATATGAATGTATATAAACCTTTTTGATTTGTTTATTAATTCGGGACAGAAGTACTATCTTATCAGGTTCAGCCCAATCCAGCTCCCATTTTCGTTTAAAGAAGCTGGATGCGTACACGTATTAAGTACATATATAAACGACTATCAAATGCACACCAACACTGAACAATTAAGTTCTTATCGTTTTTCTTTTCATTTTTTGTGGGTAGCTATCTTTTCCATTCATGTGAACGAAATGAGAAAAGATAGGCGGTTGGAACGTGAACTGTAGACATGGCGGCAAATTTTTTTTTAGATAAAGAGTATATATTAATATCGCGAAGATACCAATTACACCCAGACTCTGCAACAACGCATTGTCCTAACGACAACACGGATGCACACATCCCACAATAAGAAGAAGAATTACAAAAAAGAAAAATCCCGCTACAGTGATCTATTCCTTGTAGCAGAAGGTCTAACACCACCAAAAACAGCACCAGAAGTACAGCTTCTCCAAAAGCGGCGCCTCCAAGAAGGGAATAGTGCTAAAGCGCCGTCGCCGCCTTGATCATAGATTTTCACCTTGAAGAAAATTCACACTCGCAAAAGCAATGCCTTCAACATGGTGAATGCTAGGCACAACCAATTAAGGCCAGACCTTGGTTTTCACCCTGAAAGTTTGGACCCTGAACTTCTCCTGTGCTGTCGCCCCCACTTGCCGTTGCCGCTGCTCCAAGTTACAAATCACCAAGCAAATTCCTCATCGCCACCAGGAATCGAACCACCATTACTAGTCTTCAAATCTAGGTCTCCATGTCCTTCTCCGCACTCTGACTTCACCAGAAAACAGAAAGGCATGTCCCAATGGCAACAGACTGCAGAGCTTCGCGACGCTTCCTCTGAAACCAAACGGTCAGAAAAAACATGGCTGCGCGTGACCGAATCCCACCCGAGAACAACCGGAGAACATAGAGCAAGGGTTCAATAATAGGTATGTCTTCTACACTTTTCATAGAAATGAAACAAAAATATTCATTTTGGAGCTCCTCAGTTAATTATTTTACAGAAGGATTCAGAATTTTAGTTATTCAGACATATAGGAAAAATATGGTTGTCATAAATACTTATGCAGCAATTGTTTTTACCATTCTTCTATAGCTAATTTTTTTGAAGCGTACAGTTTAATTTTTGAAAAAAAAAACCCAACTCATAAAGGGATTTTTTTTAGGGTTGGTAGCCGGCTTGGTGTGAAGCTTACTTTTAATTGTCTTAAACCGCTTCATCTGATGGCCCGTGACCATGGGAATGCAGACTAATTAGCATAGTGACCCGCAGCCCGGCGCATCTGCGTGGATTGATTTTATACTTATCATTTTTCATGTTGTTTTAGATAACTCAATCTACAGGGCTCAATTTGATCATTATCTTCAACAGAATATGCTTATATGAAATTAAAAATGATGGAACTACGGAACTAATCAAGAAAAATAAACTGATGCAACTTTTACTTGACAAATGAAGTTTTATACCCCCTCCGACCCGTAAAGGTTGTCGTGACCTGTGTACAAATTTGTACTAGCTTAGTGTGTTTTCACGACAATTATTTCTGACCGGAGGTAGTACATAAATCGCTAGTGCTAGAAAGTTTGATACCACACTTCTTCTTAATGTTTAGTGTCGATAGGTAGTCAAACACTAAAGGATGAGTCCTAGAAATCTTCGACCAAAAATTAATTTTCTAAACCTCGTGTTCTCCTCGTCTAATCTCATCGTTACCGAGAAAGCAATGACATTATTCAGTTAGTGAAATATTGTGCATCTTATTTCTTGCACGCATGCTCACTATACTCCAATTCCGGTCATAGCCTGCCCATCCATTTTAGAATTATAGTTTTACTCAGTAAAATATACAAAGCCAAATTAGAAGCATAAAACGTAATCTATCACATACCTACAGTTGGTTTCGACCACCCCATAATCCAGGATCAGCTTCTGGGAGGATCCATGGATCTCGGTGCTTAATGTCGCCGCCATTGCCCTGGCAGTGCTGCTCGCTCTTATCAGGAGGTGCATATAAGTCTAGGGGGGTTCATGCATGTGAGGGTGTCAGGGGCGCCCGGATCTGGCCCACTTCTTCAAAATATACGCTAGCCTGATCCGTTTTGACTTGGTCAACTTTAGCTGATTTGTACTAAAATCTGATTATGCGGGTCTGTGCGAAACCTGACATGCATGCCAACAATGTTTAGCCGCGAGATATCGTCGACGAGCTGCGGGTGGACCCTGATCTGGCTCAGTTTTT
Source organism: Poa pratensis (assembly GCA_947311845.1). Taxonomy (NCBI): domain Eukaryota; kingdom Viridiplantae; phylum Streptophyta; class Magnoliopsida; order Poales; family Poaceae; genus Poa; species Poa pratensis. The sequence goes on along the minus strand of CAMZMU010000116.1, from coordinate 23,540,654 downwards.
GGGCAAATGGTAGGATATCGCTCAAGTGCCGGTCCACAATGAGGATCTAGGCGATGAAATCAAGTGGAAGTGGACAGCTAACGGGAAAGTACGTGTAACTCCCGCTCGGCATACCTCGCCTGCTTTGAGGGATCAAATTAAAGAAGCTTCCCGGTGCCGCCCAGCGGCCCAGGGTCCAGGTCTGGCATTTGTTTGGAAATACAAGATGCACGTCTAGCTTGCTCTGCGGGGAGATGCTAGAAGGCCGACGGGCTTCTGCGTCGGGGTATGCCGTCGCGCGTCCTCTGCCCCCTATCCTTTCCGCAGATGAGAGACTTGATCACTTATCTCTCCAACTCCAATGCTCCTTTGCTGCTGCCATCTATAGGGCCGGCTGGTTTAGAGAGGAGTCATGCAGGTGGTGCCACCGTCGCCCAGAGCACCCTACAAGACTGCTGGTGGCTCGACGTGGGGGCGCACCTGGCTACGCAGGGAAGGAAAGCGGCAAATTTGCCATCATGCTGGCGCTTCGGGCCATCTAAGATGTAGCGCAATGCAAGGTTTTTTTTTGCTTTCCCGATCAAGCTTTGGAGTTTAATTGCGAGGAGTGGGAGCTGTGGTTTTCCTGTAGGCGTGAGCGTCTAGCTAAGAGCATCTTTAGCAGATCTCGAAAAAAACTCGCCTAGCAAACCCAGTTTCGGGTGATACTCAAAACTAGTTTGCGGTATAGTGAGGGCTCGCGCAAAACAGATCCCGAAAACTCATAATGGAAATTTAAATAAAAATGTCCGCACGAGAACTCAACCACATATCAAGTAAATCGAGCTATTTTAAATAGATAGAACTAAAACTAGATAAAACTAATAAACTAGATCTTGGTGGTCTTGTTATTCACCGACACGCCACTCGAAACCGATGTACTATAGGGTAGCCGGCCTGCGGAGCACCCACGCGATATTGCGCTTCGCCCTGGCGGCTTCTAGATGGGCCGAAGTACAAATCGTCGTTCGCCACCGCCTTCGTAGTGGTAGCAAGTTCTTCGTTGGCGCGGTTACTCGGCTAGAAACATGCAAGGGAAACTGTGCTTGGAAAGCATATCGGAGATGCATGACCTGGTTCACGTGTTGCCCATGGAGATCACCACCTCCTCCGCGCCACGCCCGCCACTGACCTCAATCGACAACCCGCGGAAGCTATTCGCCTTCGTGCCATGCGAGAGGGTGCGACACGACCTGCCCGTAGACGTTGCCTGGAGGGAGTAGCCCAGCCCACCTGCACCCTGGAAGGACGTGGTGTTTCTCATCCTCGCCCGTCACGCCCGCCATTGCCGCGCATGGATGAGCCAGCCATCGATCTACATGAGAATTGGGGGAAGTTGGCTAAAGTCACGAGAAATTGCATGTTGTACTGGTGTAACCCCTAACAGCAGAGGGAACTGGGAATAACTGTAAATGCCCCCGGTACCGTCGATATAGCGTTAGAGCCGAAACTTATCCGATTTCTCAGATAAAAATTTCCTGCCGGAGCCGATATGTGGTGCCTGTTTGGGCCGTAAAAATGCTCGAAACTACATATCGGTGGGAATGTTTTGGGCCGGGGCTTTGCTAGAGATGCTCTAAGGCCATGTACAATGCAACGTGCTTAGTGAGGTGCTAACAAAAATAAGCCAAACATTTTTCTAAGCATCCATGCTTATTCTTATAGGAGAGATGCCTAGTTAAGCATTTCTCTTGTGTAAATAAGCACCAGCGCTTAACTAAAAACCGCTTTATTTTGCTAATCACCTCTATAATCACCTTGCATTGTGCATGCCCGAGAGGCTGAGCATGCTGGTTGGTTCATCTACCAATGCCGAAAGTAGCGTCATGCAAGGTAGGGTGTTGTTGTTGGTCTGTTGGCTGGTTTTTTCCTCTGTATGCTTAAATAACACACATGAGGCTGGGACTTCCCTTTCTGAAAAAAAAATGAGAATATACATTTTTTTAATAACCTTTTGGAAAGATACATGATTTGAAAAGAATTTATTGTGGCGAATGGGCCGGGCTTATTTACACCTTGATCAGGCCGGAGAATTAGTGAACGGAAAATTCGGCCGTTTATGCCGGAGATTTAAGTACGAAAACGTCGGACATACAACATATTACGTGAAAGACGGAAGGATTTTTTTTTTTTTTTTTTGCAAATTGACGGAAGGAAAATTTGGATATGCGGCATAGGAAGAGAAACATGCCCCGCGTAAATATCTTGCTGGTTCTGGAAAAGAAAAAAAATTAATGCATTGTATTGAAAACGTATTCGGTCGACAATTAAATCCCCCAAAAAAAAACTATCCGCGTCTGATATCTGAATCTCATTCCGGTGTTGCAATCTCCCATCAGTCTATACTCCTATAGGCCTGACGGAGATACTGGCCCATTCGGATCTATATCCTCTCAGGTTTTTTTCTTCTTTGTTAGGGTGGCCTAGCACGCCGTGTATTTGAATTTTGAAATAACCATCGTGCTTTAGGGTTAGTTTCTACACGCATGTTTTACTGTACTGTACGTGCATATCAATGGGAGAAATAATACTCAGCCTAACAATTCTTAGGGTTTTGACGTTGGCAGGGCTCAGTGCCGGCGCCAGGAATTGAAGCATGGGTATGCACCCAAAATATTATTTTTGCTCTAAATGTAGTATATGAACCAAACAACACAACACTAACAATATATGAATAAACAACACTAGAATAACGGCAATAGAAATATTTCAATGTATCAGACCATAACGACATGAATACATAAATACCTTTTGATGGATAAAGTGATGATATCCCATCTTACAATATAACTTTGCGGTCGCCTTTTTGGAAGAGATTGATGACATCCTCATCCTTTACTTCATGTTTCTTCAATCTCGTCTTCAAGTTCCAGTTATTAAATCCCTTCTTCACAAAAACATCTCCACCTGGACATCTTGTTTTATCCTTGAACAAATAGCAAACAAAGCAGAACACTCTATCTTTTTCCACACTATACTCAATCCATGGAAATTCTTTAAACCAAACAGGGCAAAACTGACGATCTCTTCCACCTTTATTCGTAATCTCCAACTTATGATTCTTTGGTTGACATGGCCCCATCTCAATATATCTCCTTCTTACTTTATCTTGGTCATTGACAGCATACACTGAGATGGGAACTCGCTTCCCAGGATCATGTTCGAGTGCCTCCAAATCATCATCTTCTACATCTTCTACATGAGGTGTTGAGGTTTCTCCTCTACTCTCCGGTTCTTGCCATAACACCAACTGCAAATTGTTCTCAAGATGAACAGGAGAAGTACAACTACTAGTTGCAGGGGTTGTCTGATTCGGTGTGGATACTTCATCTATTTTCCTTGCCTTTGAAGCCTTTTCCCACATTGTAAATATGCTACTGCCAACAACTCCACTCTTCTTCATCTCCAAATTGGGGGCAAGTGAGGCCGCACCTTTTGCTTCGGTGCCGCTGAGCGGGGGCGAAGAGGCGGGGGCGGCCGGGGCGAGGGGCGTGGCGCCGCCGCCAGGGTCTCCAACGCGGGGGGCGGTTGACATCGGCGGCCGGCGACGCTGCGTCTCGAGGAATAGGGGGCGTCTGAGGCTGCGATGCGAGCGACCTGGAGCGAGGCTGTGAGCGAGACCTGGGAGCGAACTAGTCAACGAGTGCGTGTTGGCCTGCTGGGCCTGGGCTGCATGTGTGTTTGCTCCTTCATGGGCTGGGCTGACATATACTTATTTTTTTCTTCGCCAAAATATTGGCTATGCATTGGCATACAGGTGCATACACCTGCCGCCGCCCCTGGCAGGGCTGGGAGGGGGCCTGGAAAGCTCTTTTGTTTCACTCTCTCTACATAAACTCCTTTTTATCTATCTAATCAGATGCCTGATCGACTGCCTTTTTCTAAAACAAAAACATAGCTTTCAAAGTGTGCATCCAAAACACAACTGTTTGAGCTTAAACGTTTCTTGCGACAAGGGGAGCAAATCAAAAGTGCTACAATACACATTTTAAAATTACTACATGAACCAAAAAAACAAAACTACGGTGCGATAAAATCGAGATTGTACATAGAATACTTCAATACTAATCAAGTGAAAATAAGCTTCTAGCCCTATTTTGTCCTAGAAATTTCCTAGATCACAAGAATTGATTTGATAGTCATAGAAAACGTATTGGTCAGGAAATAAATTTTACTTGAAAATTTTGCTCCGTCGATGATTACGCTCATTTACTACAATTTTCGTGGAAGTTCCCATGAACTGCCCGGTAGTTTTAAAATTGTGTCCAAAGTGTTGTGATTTATATACAAATAGTTATTTCAATATTTTAATAAAAATAATATTAAAAAACTGAAAATTAAAAATTATCCGTAGCAGCGAATAAAATATGGTGAACAAATCAGCCAATAGAAAAAGACATACATCATTTTGAGAATGTTTTTTAAAAATAAATGGAAATATAATCAAAAGGAACAAGATATAACTTAAATAAAAGAAGAAGAAGAAGGAAGAAAGCCGACAAGGGAGTATACGAACTCATGATCTGTTGCCCCCTAACGCAAATGTCAAAAGAAAAATGATCCGTTGCCCGGTGGCAGAACATGCTAGCGCAAGCTATTGGGCCAAGCCCAGGAATCTGGAGGGCCGACATCTGTCGTAATAACTGGTAAATAGGAATGGATTGAGTGAGTGCGGCGATATGGCTCCGGGCGCCAGGGAGCACGGTATTTGGATTTTAAAAATAATTAAATTTAAAGTTTCGGAAAAATTCAAAAACAAATATCATGATGTAGGCAACCCTATGCACCACGACTGGTACAAAATATTTATGTGAAATACAATGTATTCTATCCTCAGGAAAAAGACAAAAATGCAGATCGGAGGCACGATCAGATCAGCTTTTTTTTATCTAGCTTTTTTTCGATTTGTCTTTTTTGCTAAGCCAAAAATACAGCGTATTTTAAACTGTAACTTTCCAGGATCGTTGTGCGTGTGGTTGGCTACGTCGAGATATTTCTTTTCGAAATTTTTGAAACGTTTTCAATAAGTTCGAAAACATCCTCCCTGTAGGACTGTAGGACGGGAGCCAAATAGGGACGGATCCACCTTGGTTCAAGGGTGTGCAGATGCACACCCAAATTTTTTTGCAAAACAAATCATATGTAGTATATGGTGGACATATGCATCATTTGTGGTCATTTCTTAGTATGTATACGTCACGTTTCAAGTCCAAATCGAGGTCAAACCTCGAATTTGTACTTTTATTGGCGTGAAGTAATGAACCTTTTTCAAATTTTCGCCTATATATTTTGTGTTGGTTGGAATTTGAACACCCAAAATAAAATTCCTGGATCCGTCCCTGGAGCCAATGCGACTATTCTTGCCCTATTGGGATCCCTGAACTTGAAACCATATGATTTGAACCCTCAACAGTATAATACCAGATAAATAACCCCCTACTAGTGTTTTTGGCGAATTTGGACGGCTTTGGGCAAAATGAGACGGTTTTGCTGACGTTGACTATGAGCGCCGATGTGGCACTGTCCGCTGACATGGCACCGACGTGGCCCTCAAAACATAAAAACGTGTCGGAAAAAAAATCGCACCGTGCGCGGCCTCACGCTCGGTATCGTGTAGAAAGCCACTAAGCCGTTGATGAGCACCACTTCGCTGCTGCTCTCGTCGCTGCGTCCGTCCGACCTCGCAGCAAGCTCGCCGTCCAAGAACGCGACCTCCTCGGAGCACTCGGACCAGTCGAAACGCCCTCGGCCATTATACGGCCCAGCGCCACGAGCGGCCCGCGGCCGTCGTGTCGTCGTCTTCTCGTCGACTCCGTCACAGCCTTGCTAGTCGTCACTCATCAGGTCGCCAGGGAAACCAAACCGTCCTTCGTTGTTTTGATTAGGTCTCCTACTCTCCGTCTCTTCTGGATCGATCAATACACGAGTACAAAGCTACCTGGGAGTTGGACTCTGGATCGATCGATCGTCTGGGTGCACTGTACGCTCGGGACGGGAGCTATCTGGATCGATCGGCCGCTCGTGGCGCTGGGCCGCGACGCCCTTCCTAAACTGATCCATGATCGACCATACGCTCCGCACAGTCAGCCTGTCCCCGGCATCCGGCCGCACCACCGCGCGCCAAGCCTGATCGGAAACCAGCCGCCCGAGCTCCCCGGACTCCACGGACGCACCCACGACGCTCCTCGGCAGCACCTCCATGGCGGCCGCGACGGAGCCGAGACACAACCTGAGCTCGGACGCGACCAGCCCGACGTTCACGAGTACCCAGAGGCGCGCGCAGTCCGTGAGCAGGAACCTCGTCTTCTGCATGGCCCAGCTGCGTGAGGCTGATCACGGCGGAGAAGGGCAGCATCGCCGTCGCTGACGTCGCGTCCTGGACCTCCTCGAGGAACGCGAGCAGGAGTCCCGGAAGGCGCGCCGCCTGGCGCACGGCTCGGCGGAGCACTGGGAAGGCGCTGGCGTCGCCGGCCATGCGGCTGGCCACGTCTGCCGCGAGGGAGATGAGGGACGCGAGCAAAGGCTCCGGCGCGATGGCCTCGCACGGGCACACCGCAGGAAGAGCGAGCAGTTGCCAGCGTTTCGACTGGTCCGAGTGCTCCAAGGAGGTCGCGTTCTTGGACGGCGAGCTGGCTGCGAGGTCGGACGCAGGCGACGAGAGCAGCAGTGAAGTGGTGCTCATCAACGGGTGGCGTTCGACACGATACCGAGCGTGAGGCCGCCGCAGGTTGTGCGCGCGCGTTAAAAACTTTTTTTTCGACACAATTTTTTTCCTGTTTTGAGGCTACGCCAGAGCCACGTCAGCGGACGGCGCCACGTCAGTGCTCATAGTCAATGCTAGGAAAACCGCCTTATTTTGCCCAAAACCGACTAAATTCGTCGAAAACTACTGTCCGTGGGTTATTTATCCGGTATTATACATTTGAGGGTTGAAATCATATGGTTTTCAAGTTCAGGGTGAAGGGTGACATTTGAGACTGAAAACTATACTTAATCCAATAGGAATTGCCATATGCTCGATTCATCCGATAGAAATTTCTATATGCCGCCTTCTGTGGCTTGGCTGGCTCGCGCCACCTTAAGAGCTTCCACATCGGGCCGGCTCAATTTATAATAAGTTAAGGTAAGTAGGGAACATGCATTTAGTTTTTTCTTTTAGTTTGTATGATTTTGAAAAATGTTCAGAATTGAAAATTGTTCAGATTAAAAATGGAAATGTTCATTTTTGAAAATTCAAAGTTTGGAAAATGTTCAGATTTAACAAATATTCATATTAAAAAAGGTTCTCATTTTAAAATGTTAATTTTAAAACTCAAAATTTGAAAATATTCAGATTTTGAAAATGTTAAATTTCTAAAAATGATTGGATTTAAAAAGTTCAGAGTTTCAAAAAATTAATTTTATAATTTATATAGAAATTGTTTATTTATTTTCCTTTCTGTCTTTTTTGTTTTAAAAAATGCTCATGTAGTGAAAAAATTGTTCACAATCTTAAAAAATTGTTTATGGTGTAAAATAAGGTTCACGAGGTTCGGGGGGAAAAACCGGAGTTAAAAATGTTCATGTGTTCAAAAATGTTTTATCGGGGTTCAAGAAATATGAAGGGGTTTAAAAGAAGTTTGTGGATTAGAAATATTATCGCAATGTTTCGAAATATTTTAATCGGTTTGTCAAAAAGTATGTTTATGTATTGGAGAAAATGTTCAGAGTTCAAAAATGTTTACGTTTTAAAAAATGTTAGTGTTTTAGAAAACAAAGTTTAAATAAAACTGTTATTTTGAAAAATAATTAAACACGTACTAGCATATATTGCATTAGCTTATGTCGGCAAATGTGTACTAGAGTAGCTACAGATAGCTACAGCGGCCGTTTTTTTCAACCTCAGGCTAACTGCTTGTACATAATTTTTTAGTGCGTCCGTACTCCCATACATGTACTGCAGAAACCGGGCAGTAGCTACCACGTGCACGTGGGCATGCATGTGATCCAAATCCGGCAAAATCGACACGGTTGACCTCTGGACGAAAGTTTAACACAAAATGAACCTCCCGCGAAACTATTTCACGCATCTAACCCTTTTGGGTAGCGCCTCACGATCGGGCGCTACCCTTACACAGGGTAGCGCCTTACGATCAGGCGCTACACATCAGTGTAAAGCCTGATCGTAAGGCTTTACACTGTGTAAGTGTAGCGCCCGATCGTGAGGCGCTACCCTAGAGGGTTAGATGCGTGAAATAGTTTTGCAGGAGGTTCATTTTATGTTAAACTTTCGCCCAGAGGTCAACAGTGTCCAAATTGCCTCCAAATCCACACTGGCACAGCTTGACACAAATCCCTAGGTCTGGGCACGACACACGCCTTCCTGTTCGAGTAAACCCCTCTCCCTCCCTCCAAGTCGGGATATTGGGGTTCTACACTTGTACTACTACCTCAGTTCCGAATTTCCGATATAAGTGGCGAGGTTTTAATTCAAGTTTGAACTAAACCAGACCAGACCACTTGCTTGGCAAATTAAATAATATATAGCTCCCATATAAACCTAGCTGGCGACGTACAGACGGGAGCGTGAATGGAACTGTGCTCCACCAACTGATACTCAACTTCGGCAACCAATAGAACGCTAGCACTTGCGCTCATGTACCACGCATGTGGCTAGTGCTTCCATCGATCCTTGTATCGGACACAACACACCCACCGATCGCGCGCTCCTCCTCACAGCGTGGCGGCTAGCTTCCCACCCCCGGCAAACCAGTCCAGGCAGAACGGGACAAAGATAGCTTTTGCCCCGGCTGGACTCATAAACCTCTCTCAAGGCTTGCCGTCTTCTGCATCTTCCTCCCTCCACCTCCAACTCGGAACAGGAATCTCGCCCACGCACGGGAAACCCGGGCGGCGTACGTCTCCGCGCGCTGCTCTGGCACAACTCCATCCCCCCTCCGACGCTGCCCCGGAACTACATTCTCATATCACCCCGGCGCGCGGGCCCCTATATAAAGGTACGGACACGAGCTTGGCCGAGTAGACTCAGTTCACCAACACGCAGTACGGACGCCGGAGCTGAGAGAGAAGAGCGAGAAGGGGGAGGTTGAGCAAAATGGCGGAGCACCATGATTCCGGCGTCACCAAGCTGGCCTTGCTAACTGAAATAGATATGCTGGTGCGATCTATCTCGGGATTTCGCGGCGGCGGCAGCCACGCAGAGACCATCAAAGCTGTCGGAGATTATCTGAGGCACTACAGCGGCGGCGCCGGGATCCCCTGGGTCCGCATGTACAAGCTGTTCCCGGAGTGGCAAGACCAATGTAAGTAGTATCCTGTATCCGTGCAAGCTTTGTAGAGATCGATCGAGCTACTAGAACACATGCATCTTGGCGATAACTCTTGCACGCACATATCACATTTATGCAGGTGGGCTTCTCGACCACGAATGGGACAGTGGTGCTGTGTTGAAAAGAGCCAGCGTGGTTTTCACGCTGATCAACACTCACGGGCCACCATTAGAAGGTTGGCTTTGGGAGGTGGGACATGGAAGGGCACAGGAGCAGAGACCATAGGAAACGAGTTCGTCCTCACAAAATTGTACTACAAAAGGGACGGCGCAAAAAGGCCCAAGGAGGAAGGATTCACAGCCTTTGAGTTCCATCTGACAATGGACCTGCAGGTATATATGTAGATATATATGCAAATCCATGGAATATTTTTTTTATAAAAAGGACTTATTTCATTTTCTTAAGCTATTTCATCGACGCAGTTATTTATTTATGCATCAAACTATTGATCTTTTCTGGATTGGTTTTATTAGCCCCGCGTTGCTATATGTGTGCTATATCGAACGGACTACCGTCATCTTATTCGGGATATGAAGGAGTACATACATGAGGTAAATATTTTATGTCCTTCCAAAGTTTTATTTTATACATGTTGGTTGATTTGATCTGTAATTAAGTGTTGGTATGGAGGTTCATTCGGTGGAACCACCAAATCCTATGGATTCTACTCTTAGTTTCTTACACCCCAATTCCATAGGACGAGCCTAGACCCCATGGAATTTACCGTTTTGTTTTTGCAATGCATCTCTTCTCTCTCTTGAATTCCTTCATAATTCTTATCCATCACCGGAAATACCATGTTCACAACCTTCCTCTGTTTAGGATATTTTTTGCAGAATTTAGGTAGCCGTGATACCTCCAGTCTATTCGATTTACTATTAGTTCCAGCGTTTTGAGAATCCTGATCCAAAGAGACCAAAACCAAATTCTGTACTACTGAGTGCTAACAAAATGAGCGTATCAATGCATGCATTTTTCTGCCCGTGCATCGAAATGTATAAACCCTACGGATAAACCCTAGTTAACTTCCCGAAACTATCTTGTAGATCTAGAAAGTATGGTTTCAATCTTATGGGAGGGAAAAATGCTGATCGAATGCTATTTACACCACATGCATTTTGGTCGATTGGCTGATTGAACTCTGCAGCATGGACGTGTTTCACAAATTCCATTCTTTGTCAAAACAGCAATCCTAAAATCACGGAGCAGTTAATTAGCTCTGAAGTGTTCACCCATACCTGTGCCACCTTCTAGATTAACTACACAAGCCAATTAAGTAAATTGATACCACTCGGTTTTGCTAGAGATAAGTTTAACACTTGATTCAACAATACTATATACTCTGTATGATCTAAACTAAACAGTTTTGCTAGAAACAATGTCGAATTAGGTTGCACATAATACGCTTTACTCAATCTCGTTTTTTTCCCTCCTTTCAGGGATACTTTCGAAGAGGAAATCAAGATAACCCGCAGATGGTGCAACGCTTCGGACTGATTAATTCAGGTATTTACAAATCATACATGATGGACGATGCCTTCTACAGTTTAAATAAATTAGCTGGTACATACCAACTATGTGTTTATCAGAATGATGATCTTCGAACATTATAGAGAAGTCCGGATATTATCTAAATACAAAATGGAAAATATGGCACATTATTGTACTCTTATTCTTTGTATTACTGTGGCTGACTGCTTTTAAATTTAATGGGTAAGTTAAAATACATCATTATATTATCCACATTCATCATAACATTTGAGAAAAATAATAATACTCACTAGTACGAAAAAGCCTCGCACTGGCGTGTCGATTTCGGCATTAGTGGCGCGTTTTCGACACGCCACAAGTTATGCGCCGCTGCTAATAGGTAACAATGGTGTGCCGTGGACGTGCCACTGGTAAGTTTTGCATCAGTGGCGTGTAAACCACATGCCACAAGATCACAAAAATGAAATTAACGCTAATTCTGAAATTATCTCTGTGTTGTGGCGTAGTTTTAAAGTAAATAGGCTTACATTGGCAAATAATTTACTTGATTTAATACCTTTTTAATCTGCAGCTCCCATTGTTGGTGGACTTATGAATGGTCCAGATCATGTTGACCAGACCATTAACCAAGATTTTGAGAATGAGGTATTTACCGACTGGGTATAGTCCAGCCGGATTTACCGAGCGTAACACTCGGCAAAGACATTGCCAAACATTTTTATGCTTTAGCTGAGTATTTCTGATACCTGGCATATAAGAGTTTTTGCAGTAGTGTTTACAGAAGAAACAAGTGCTCTATCTCTCTTCTTCTTCTTTTTTTGCGGGGAAGTGCTCTCTTAGCGTTGGATTTCTTGTATAAATTGATGCATGTATGCTTGCCTATGTACGTGGGTGCATGTCCAAGTTTGTACCATATCTTATGTAAGAGAAAAGGTTTTAGTACGTCTATTTTTGCGTTGTAGATGCTTGCCATTTGCTTACTGGTAGTAGTTCAAGTTAGGGAGATCGAAGTGTACCGAGTAATCACCAACGTGTGATTTGCACAGGTAGCGATCGTATTAGCACGCACAGCACACCTATACCCAATTTCTCAGCTTTTCCACGACACAAACTACATCCTTAAAAGTGTCCATATATATATGATTTGTTGTACGTTCCGTCACTGCCATCAATATTAAAGATTAGACCCTCTGCCTCGGATCTGCCATCAGAATGATATATCTCGCCTCGCCAAACATAATTAACTGAAATGCTGCACTATCGTAGACAACACTTCGAAACCCTCTGCCTCGGATCTGGCAGCTGATTGTGTGACTTCTTACATGATGTTTACGGAATACTTGTAGGGGCTAAGCTTGCTGACATATATTACTAAGTGTAATTTGTGCCTTGTTAATAATCTGCATATAGCTGCAATAGAAACATAACACATTGGGTTTGAACAGGCTAATTACGGCCACCAGTCACCAGTTTTTCGCTCGGAAATTCCACCACCCGTTGCTCTATATGGGCTTCCCTACGACGTCGATCAGTTTTCAGAAAATGATCAAATGATGGAGGTAATATACTCGTTTTTGTCCCCTGTGCGCATATATTTGCCGTGTGTCAACTGTCAAGTTATGTATTGTTTAATCTGCATGTCAACGCATGGCCAATGCATGCATTACTCACTTCCAACTTACCCACATGTGTGCTCTTAACTCACCACCTGTGTGCTACCGCTCATGCACGGCGTCATATATCGATCTATCTATACTTTTTATAAAGTAAAACTCTAATAACATGTATTAATTATTTTTCTGTCTCAACATGTAAACTATTCACATCATTTATTTCTTTATCCAATTAATTATTCATGTCGTCCCCACAAAGATTCAATAATTATAGTGTACATCCAATCTATCCACGCCATCTATTTTTTAGCCATATATCCACGTCACAATTATTTGTAGTCAAATACACAAACAATTTTCACGTCAATTAAATATAACCTCTCGACTATTGTGGGATTGTTTTGCATATTTCTGAAATAACATCATGTGTCTTATACATTTTTATTTATACAATATCTGCTACAACGTGCGGGATATTTTTCTAATATCCTATATAACTAAGTAGATCCTCCCAAATACCTATTTCTCTCATTATGCAACTATGTCACATCACTATTCCCAGTATTTTTTAGTAGCAAATCAACTCACACTTAAACAAAGTTGCTAACTCAGCGGGAAGATAACTAATGTTATGTCCATCTTTGAAGCTTGTTGTTCCATCCAGTTTTCTCATTGACGCCATGATTTCTTATCATCCTCAATTTGCACCCACCAGGGGGGCACTCAATAACGATTCACCTACCCCACCTGCTGTTTCAGCTTCTATTTCAGTAGTTGTAACTGTCGATGCAAGCGAGCGGCGTGAAAAGCGACAAAATTAACCTTATGTCGAAACTTCAGCACAAAATGAACCAATTACGAAAATAATTTTGAATCTAACCCTTTTTGGTAGCGCCCCGTGAGGAGCTACCCTCCACATGGTAGCGCCTTTGACTGGGGCGCTATGCATCTGCCAACGTGACACCGCTAGACCCACAGTCGTAGTGGAAAACCTAGGGTGCTACCCTCTTGAGTGTAGTTGCCCTTGTTCGGGCTGCTTCCCTGTTTAACATAGAATTTTAGACCTATTGTAAATTTTGATTTACAAATCTAAATTATATGATTCTTTTTTATGTAGGTCACAAATTAAATTATCTTCCAATGCCACCAGTCTCATGATGGTTAGACAAGTAGATAATATTTGGTGAATTGTTTTCTTATGTTGGTTTTTTTGTTTGAATATTTAGACGATTTCAGAAACATGGTGACATTGGAAAGATAATTTAATTTGTGACCCGTAGAAAAAAGAATCATATCATTTCGATTTGTAGATTAAATATATAGTGGTTTCAAATTCCATATCAAATAGGGCAGCGCTCCAGACAAGGGCGCTACCCTCTTGAGGGTAGCCACCTAGCCCAGGGTATCGTAGTGTACATAATATAATTGTACATCAATCACTGCTTGTTTGCTTCGTTGATTTTATTTTATTTTCATTTTACTATATACCGTAGTGGGCATGCACCGTGCAACGATAATGCATCTGGTATTTGTCTCAAATGGTAGCAACTGGAGGTAACCTCGGTGATTGCTATTAATGTACAGAGTTTCGGATACAATCTTGCTCTTCCTGGAAATTCATTTACTTGGCCTATGACTGGCGACCAGTATTATATGTCCAAGGTACACTTCCCTTCTAGTTTCCTTTGCAATGATGCATGTGACATTTGCTTTTCAGATAGGATCATCTAGAAGTATAACCTTGGCGATTGCGCTCTTGCATGATTTGCAGACTGCCTATCATACTTCTAGTGGAAACCCTGCTGTGATGAGTCTATCCAACACTCAGCCTATGAATGGAAACCCATATGATACGACCCTGGTACGCTTCGCTTCTAGTTTCCCTTGCAATAATAATGTAAAATTAATATTAAATAGAAACTGAAATTTTAAGTGGCTCTCTAAGCTAGCTAACACTGTCCAGCAACTTTTAGAAATTCAGTCAGCTAGCTGCCTTGTTGATAATGTACATGCTTAGAGATACATTCTGCTTATAAAGTTAATTGTAGCGCCCTGACCCGACTGTTATACAGTGATGCTGTGTGTCACCGGTTAAGCGATACAACCGGGAACACCCCGATTGATGCCTTAACACAGGCACAACTATCAAAGCATAATAGTAAGATCAAGACTTGTGGAACAACTGGCACATCACAGACTCTACGACACAAATCAATATAATGCAACTCTTATAGTAGAGAAAGATAGCAAAATACATCCAGAGGTCACAGACCCAACATTACATCAAGCGGAAGCGAAGGGCGTTGTTCTAAACAACAAGAACCAGAATATGGCCTAAGAGGCCTACAAATAAACATCACAGCGCCAGCTGATCCGGGATGTCCCAAGCTGCCACCTGGGAACCCCAGACTACTCGTCGACGTCCACAAAGAACCCACCTTCGGGGTCGGTGAAGTCCTCCTCTGAAACAAAGCAAAGACGTTGAGTTCGACGAACTCGCAAGATTATAATATAGAGCTTTAGCTCGAATGAGGCTTTCAAAGTTGTATGGCTATTTTGCATAAAGCTGATTTTATTTTATAAAACATAACTCAAAGGCATCGACTAATCAGATTATTTTTAAAGAGGGTAAGAAGTAACTCTTTTCTCTTGAGACACATTTCTCATCATCACCCATCACCATTGTACCTGTTCATCAAGGCACCTCCCCGAATCACCCTCGAGAAAGTCAACCTTACAATCTTGAATGGTACCTTTAGTACCCAAGTTTTAATCATTCCGTTAAAGTTATTCTATGATCTCAGGATCTGTCACCAAGTCGTCCATAACCGCGGACACGGCTTTTCGAAAAGATTTATCCCTGCAGGGGTGTACAATGTGAAAGTCGCCAGGTTCCCGAGGGACCTCCCAGCTTCTTATCCATGCGTACCGTCCGGCTCATTGCCTACACTTAGCTCTCTTCCGGGGAAAGCCGGCTGAGTGGGAACGGTTACAACCTTTACCTTGTTGAGGACTAACCCAGGATCATCAGTGAGGACGGGACAAGTTCAGTGCTCCCAGCACCCTGCCCCGTGGCCACTCATTTTCCTAAACACCACAATCCTCATATCTGTCTTAGCCACCATCTCAACGCACGCGCAAATGGAAGCTCAAACTAGAGGACCCTGGCTAGTCCCGCCCAAGTTAGTCGGTCGACGAGGGCTCCATATACCCCATGCATGGTTGCACGCTCAACTTGGCTCGTAGGCGAGAACTCGCATCTAAGCGGCGAGAACGAGACAACCCACCACATCCATGTGGCCTCTCATCCCCACCTTTAAGCATTTTATTACCCGTCACCACAATTTCTCCACCAGTATCCACATCTCATTCACCTGTTTCCAACATGAAGTAACCACCGTACAGCTATGCAATTACTAAGCATGGCTAAGTATCAACATAGCATATTAGATATCTCGGGCCAACAAAAACAACCCTATGGCTAAATAGGAGGGGAAACAGGTAATGGCATCGGAATCTTAATGCAACTATAGGATACTCTAATCCAAGCAAAAGACTTTTAGAACCGCATGCAATATTGTAGTGGAGAAAATAATTGCGGAAAATAGGATAAGATATGCTCAGAGGGGGGATTACGCTTGCCTTGATCAGCGTGCTGGTAATTCGGATCCTCGGGGTATTGTGGAATAACCCCGGTTGCTTGATCTAACGAAAACAAAACATCGGAAGAAAACAATTCAATCACCACACATAAGCTTAACAAATGCAATGCGCAAACATGTGATGATATGACATTTTGATTGCATTGAACTTCATATAGCAAGGTCTACCAATTTTCATGAGGTACGGAATTTATTATTCAACAAGAGAGAAAATTAGCTTCGTCTTGTTTTTAATGTTTTCATGTGCTCTAAAATAAGGTGGACATGCATGAAATGATGCTACAGTTTAATCCCCATTTTTCGGAGCATTTCGATACCGAGAGCATATTTCTCGGGTTAAACAAAATTAAGGTATTGAATTTGCCAAAACCATTTCAAATCTGTCCCTTTTCTAAAGTGCACGAAGAGTTAGACCTAGTATTAGTTCAGCATGGACAATGGTGTTGGAATGTGAGGTTTAGCCCATTAATCATTGTTATACCTTATTTGCAAATTCTTTTGGAGTATTCCTTAGTAAAATTGATTTGTTGCATTTCAAAATTCCCGGATTAAAATATGTCCTTTTGATAAGTTATTTTAAACCACAATTGAATTATTCGAACAACTCTGGAGGAAAGTGGTAAAGGAAAGAATTAAAATTCGGTACTGGTCACAATCGGAATATCCGAATTCTTTTGAATCGGAAAATCCGATCGAAGCAAATTTCCCAAATTTTGCTAAGGACTAGAAGTCCACACGTACTGGAACATTTCGGAAAATCCGAAGTTTCTCAGACTCGGATTATCCGATCAGCCCCAAGTGTGAGATTTTCCTAAGGACCAGAAACGAATGCGTACTGCAGAAAATCGGAAAATCCGAGTGGTTTGGGCGTCGGATTATCCGAGCTGAAGAACAGCACGGTGGCGCACGGCTGCCGGCGGTGATACGGCGACACAGCGGCCTAGGGGAGAGGGGGAGGCACTGGGGAGGACCGCAGGCTCACCAGGAACAGGCACGCGTGCTTGGGGAGGCCGGAGTCACAGCGACGGCGGCGTATTCGTCCGCGGCGGCGGCGGAACGGCAGCGGCGGAGTAGTTGATGGCGACGACGATTTCGGCCCTCTCGCTTCGATTCCTCCGGTGGAGGAGTAGAGGAAGGAACGACGGAGCGATTCCCCCAGGCGATGGTGCTCGGCGTGGACTACGGCAGCGGGGAGCGGCGATCTACGGCGGCGGCCATGGCAGCTCGGTGGGGAGCAGAGGTGGGGAACGGGGGCAGGGGAGAAAAGGGAGCAGGCAGGTGAGGGAGAGCAGTGCACCGCGTGGGCTCTTCTCCTGCAGGGAGAGCAAAGAGGAGGGGGCCCCGGGCGAGGGCGTCTCGCAGCTCGGCCACGGCGGCGCGGGAATAACGGAGGTGAGAGAGAGAGATGTCGACTTTACAAAGAAGCCCCTGGAACTTTTAAAAACATCACGGATAGGTCCTTTTAAGTACTGGTTGCACAGTTTTGTAATTATTTGGGGCAGTTACACTCTTCCAAAAATTGTGCAAATTTTTGTGTAGCCTCTTTATATTATTATGAAGCTCCCCTAATTTTTCCAGATTATTTGAAAATCATTTGTTAGGAAAATAAAATAGGAATTGCCCACAGGCAATTTGAGATTCTCTTCACTTATTTTATTTTCCAAATCAAAATAGTTTTGTCAAAATTAAATTTGGAACTTTTGGAACTTCCTTGACAAATATAAGATGTCAAGTATTTTGTTTTGCAAGTATGAACACTTTCAGGGATTTGAATTTCGTTAAGTCAAGTTTGGCATTTGCTTTTAAAAGGTGCCAAACCAATTGTTTTATCTGTTTAGCAATTTAACATGGATGCCATAATGCAATTGAACACAAAAAGTGGAATTTTTATTCGGGTTTTTAGGTTCTCAACTTTGGGCTGTTACATTAATAACATCTTGACTTTGAACAGACTAGTGACAACCAGCCGTTGCAACCGGATTCTTTTCCTTGCGGTGAGGATTTGGTGTCAACTACAGAGAATTATTCCCAAAACGAACATTTTTCATTCACTGCGTTTTCGGAGCACTATTCAACTTTTGAGGTAATATGATGTACCCTGCTATGTTCGCTACGACAATTCTATGCAACCGGATCCTTTTCATGTGTCAAAATAGTTATTAATTGTGTTATTAATTGTGTATGGCAATGCCATAAATGAATATTACCACACCATAAGTATATTGATAAGTCTGTGATATGGCCTTCACCCGACTTTCCAAAAACTCCTTTCCATATTGTATTACAACTGTTCCAGAATATAAAATGTTTTGGTAGGCCATTTTATCATAGCAAAAAACGTTCTATATTTTGGAACAGAGGTAATAGTTTATTGCATTCTTTTTCTGTCATTTGTGTGCATGAAGCTAAACTGCCAGGTAATTTGCAACTGAAGGGGAGTAATTTTTACAGGAAATAAAATTGTAGTATTTCGGTACTCCCTCCATCCCAAAATATAAGGCGCCGTTTAATTTCGCTGGTCAACGACATACAACTTTGACCATGCTTTGTACTTATAGTTTGACCACAAAATTAGTATAGAAATAATAAAATATATGAAATGAAAGAATTTTACAAGATGAATCCAACGGTGATATTTATACATTCTCGATCCACGTAGTTTATTATATATTAATGATCAAAGTTGAGCATCGAATAGCAGCATAAAAATAATGCGCCTTATATTTTGGAACGGAGGGACTATTTGCATGTAGCAAATATTTCTGGTTTTAGTATATTTTTAAATCCTTTGTACCAAGAGCAATCCGAAAGAGCTCTTGTCCTGAGCAACGATATAATTGTAAGATCTAAGCTAGGCTAGCTAACACTGTCCAGCAACTTTTAGAAAGTTTAATCTGCTAGCTGCCTTGTTCATAATCTACATGTGCTTAGAGATACATTATGCTTATAAAGTTAATAATAACGTCTTGACTTTGATCAGACTAGTGACAATGTGCCGTTCCAACCGGATTCTTTTCCTTGCGGTGAGGATTTGGTGTCAACTGGACAGAATTATTCTCAAAACGAACATTTTCCATTCACTGCGTTTTCGGAGGATTATTCAACTTTTGAGGTAATATGATGTACCGTGCTCTGTTGTCCATTCCTGTGTCAAAATAGTCACTAATTGTGTATGTCAATGACATAAATGAATATTAACACAGCAGAAGTTAATTGATAAGTCTATGTGATTTGGCCTGCACCAAACTTAATTTCCAAAATTTCTTTTGTATGCATTGTAGTATATTGCATTCTTTTTCTGCCATCTATGTGCATGGAGCTTACATAACATGTAATTTGCAACTGAAGGGAAGTATTTGTGACAGGAAATAAAATTATAGTATTTCGGTATTTGCAGGTACCAATATTTCGGGTTCTACTTATATTTTAAATCCTTTGTACCAAGAGAATACTACTAGTCTTAATGTTATCTTGAAGTTGAACACGAGTTTGGCCAACCAACTAAATTGCATAAGAAGCGCACGTCGGCACGTAATTTTCTGTCGTATAAGAGAATTATGAGAGCTAAACAAGCTTACATTCCTCAGAAAACTTTACTAGTACAGTCTGTTGCTTGATCATAACCTGCTTACAGACATTCCATTTAGCATAAATAACAACAACTAGCGTTACTTTGAAAAGACTAATGACAACTGGCTATTTATGGAACCTTTTCCTCAGACCGAGTGTGATTGGGCGGCAACTGCAAATAATTACCTTGGAGATGGATATGCTTCATTCCCTGATTTTTGCTGAATGCAATTCAATTGTTGAGGTATGTGTTCCAGTATTACCGGTCGTGCTTGTTGTCCCATCAGTTACTAATTGCTTGTCAATGCCACAAACAATATTAGTTACCACCAGAAATACTTTGACAAGTGGTTTTTATTCGACTTGTCGCTGATATTTTTTTCCGAACTCATTGTGTAACTGCAGCTCTGGAGACCGCTGAGCAGAAGCAAGGACCAGCAGTGCAATTGCCCTCCTCATTGCCAAATTGAAGGCGCGGGTGGCTATGCTTAGAGCAAGCTAGGGCGGCCAATTCAGTTTCGGCTTTCCTTCCGGGTTACCTGTGCTGGTTCCCCCAGCTTCGGCTTGATTTTGACTTGTGATGGTGTTTTCTCTTTCTGCTCGTGTTTACCGGTTGTATGTGAGTTTGTGCGAAGTACGAACCTCGGTCATATTGGGCTTTATCTATAAGGCCGGGCTGTTAATTATTTTTTTAGCTTCTGGCGTTTGTAGTAGCTTCTTGCATTGCTCGATGACGACCGGAAAATACTACTTCCTCCGTCCAGAAATATAAGACGTTTTAGATTATTAGGCCAACTTTCGTCTAGTACAAAATATTTTTGAGTTTCCCCTTTTACCCTCCCGCAGACGCGCAGTCAACCACCGCTCCCGTCCTCTCCCTCTTTCCGCTCCCTCTCGTTCCCCACCGCTCCCGTCGCCTCGTCGCCGTCGATGTCGCCGTCCGCCCCCTCTCACTCCCCGGCTCCCCACCGCTCCCGTCGCCGCCTCCCACCCCTTCCCACCTCCCCACCGCTCCCGTCGCCGCCTCCCACCCCTTCCCACCTCCCTTCGCTACCGGAATCGGTCAAAGACTGATTTTTTATCGCCGGCGACGAGCTTCTGGGCCACGCCAACGGTGGATCTACGTCTGCAAGGGCTAGATCTACTTCGTGCGGGGTGAGGAGGTAGGAGCGGGTTGGAAGGAGGAGGAGAGATCAGGAGGTCGCCGCGGCCGCGATGGGTGCGGTTCTTCTCCGGCGGCGGCATCAGCAGAGCAGCAGTGCCCTTCACCGCCGAGCTCGCGTGGGCCGACGCGGGGCCCGACGTCGCCGAGGCGCAGCAGCACGTCCTCGCCAGCCGATGGCTCGACATGGCCTCCCTCATGCTCGCCTCCGCCGACCTCCTCTTCCCCCGCGTCCCCGACAAAGGTCAGCCCCCCCCCCCCCCCCCCCCATCTCCCGATTCTTTTCATCTCCCCCAACTCCCCGATTCTTTTCATCGGATTGCTCATCCTAATTTGGTTGCGGTCGTTCTCGCGCCACAGATCTCGAGTGCATCCTCGGAATCACCTCCAACCTCGTCACCAAGGCCGGATCCGAGGACGAGGCCACGGTGCCACGGCTACGTGCGTCAGGTTGTTGCTTTTCCCTCTCTTCTCCATGAATTTGTTGCTTGTACTGTCATCTGCTGCTTGTACTGTCAATGTTGCCTCTCCACTCTGTCTTGCTGCTGTTTTGATTACGGGATAGAACAGCAAAGCCAACATTTATTTTGTGTTCACTGGTGCTTAACCCTTTTGTACTGGTGCTTAACATTTATTTTGTGTCATCTGCTGCTTGTACTGTCATCTGCTGCTTGTACTGTCAATGTTGCCTCTCCACTCTGTCTTGCTGCTGTTTTGATTACGGGATAGAACAGCAAAGCCAACATTTATTTTGTGTTCACTGGTGCTTAACCCTTTTGTGTGTTTATGCCGTGAGTTGATGCCCTCCAGTTGTTATGCTTATGAAAACTGAAAATGCTTGTTTATCATGTGCAGAATGTGTACCTGCATCCACAACTGGGGCATTGACGTCAACATCCATGCCATCTTGTTCTTCGACCTGGTGATCGCCTCCTCCGGGTATGATGCCATTTTCTTCTTCTTGTGTTTGAGGTGGACTAAAATTAAGATCAAGCAGTACCATGGCTATTACTGAAGATTTTGTTGTAATCTCTGCTTGCTTGCTCAGCTGGGTGCGATCTGGAACCAGAGGAGATGGACCTCTGGATCACGTGCGTGCTGTTGGTGCTCCTGATGGAGGGACGCAAGGATTTGAGCAGCTGGATGCTGATGGCGACGGGACTGGGGCAGCCGGCGTGCTGCTGCTGATGGGCGGCAGCCGGCGTGCTGCTGCAGATGGGCGGCAGCCGGTGTGCTGCTGTTGATGGGTGGCAGCCTGCTGAGCAGCACGCCGGCGTGCTGCTGCTGATGGGTGGGAGCCGGCGTGCTCTGCTCCTCTGTCGGTGGGTGGGAACTGGATCTGGGCGAGGCGGACGCGCGAGAGGAAGAAGCGCGAGAGGAAGAAGCGGAGAGGAAGAAGCGGATCTGGGTTCAAAATTTGAATTCTGTAATGATCGGTTCGCTGGTGTAATGATCGGTTCGCTGTATCACTTCGGGAGGGTAGTCCATTTAATTTAAGCGAACATTAGGGGCAGAAAAGTCTTTTGGGCGATTTTCACCTGGTCGGAAGGATTCCTAAAACGTCTTATATTTATAAACGGAGGAAGTATATTTGAAACCAGTTGCGTCCGTTAGGGGCCCGCGTGTACTCCCTCCCAGCGATCCTTCCGCTAGTGGGCCAGTCCAGGTAGCATTTCTAACTCCGGTTTTGTGAAGGTCTAGAAGCTTTCGAGGAGTTTTTTCTAGATTTTTTCCTGTTATCAACTTCTGCTCGAAGCATTCCCTATTGCGCATCTTCTAAATTTCCCAACATATGGCCGAAATTTGTAGAAGATTTTAGAGCAGATAGGGTTTAGAGAAATGGTATCGGCTATAAACCGTGTAATTTTCAACTCCAACACACATATAGGATCTCCACAATCTATCTTAATACGCCTATGTTGACTACTCAAAGACCGAAAGACAACCTTACCCCACTAATGCATTCATGTATTAGCTCATGTTCTATTTCTACTTATTTATCTTGAATAGTTGCTTTCATAACAGAAGGTTTATTTTCTATGTTTGTTGAATCTAGCAAGCACATACATGTTATGTACTGATCATTTTATCTATCAATGAGTGCACATCACGTAAGGATCATATACCTATGGGTGAGCTATGCACCGAACTGCTAATTGGCCCACAGTTTGAAGTTTTGTATTCTTGATAACTTGTACTTCGATGAATTTACATTTTGTTTTAACACAATATCCGGCTAGATATCCGTGCTCGAGTATATCTATACTCGTTACATATTCGATTCACACTCAGTGGTTGATACTATATGCTTCGTATTTGTAGTTGCATTATCTGGGACTCACTCCGACTCCGAGAACCTCCCCCCCAAACCACACACACTATGCACATATACGAAAGATTACTAAGGATTATCCTCTAAAAAATTTATGAAAATATTTTCAAAGATGCCTTTACATGGTACCATTTTGGAAACATTTTCTACTACCTCCGATCCATATTAAGTGTCGCAGATTTGAACTAACCCTAGTTCAAAACTGCGACACTTATTTTGGATCAGAGGGAGTATGACATATGGCATTTCTGGATCAAGAGATTGAGAAATGCAGGGTCATAGAAATCTCAAAGGTTTGTTGGTGCAAAACAAGAACAACGATACATGGGAAAACTGCATTTATAGTACTACTTTGGATGAAACACAGGAAAAAATGTCTTTTTTTGCGAAAAGGACAACCAATTTATTGATCATCAACAACAGTACAAAGAATTCTAAAAGTAATCAAGATTACAAATAGGTCTTCAGACCACCTAGCGACGACTACAAACGCTAAAGCGAGCCAAAGGTGCGCCGCTGTCCTCACCCCTCCCTCACCAGAGTCAGAAAAAGCTTGTCGTAGTAGAGCTTGTTATAGTAGACAGACGGGGAGTCGTCGTGCTAAGGCTCCAATGGACTAGCGCACCAGAGCAGGAACCATTGCCAATGATGACAACCGTAGATCGAAAGAGCCAAACCTGAAACCACACGGACGAACACGAAAACGTACTGGATCCCAGGAGATCCGCACGACACACGCCTCCACGCGCCCTTCGATGGCGCTAGCCGCACCACCGGAGCGAGGATAAGACGGGGAGGACCTTATTCTGATTTCAAGATGTAGCCACCGCCTCATCATCTCAAAGAAGACAATGAAGATGGGTCTCAGGAGAGATGCCGTGGTCCGCCACGCCTCCAAGGCCCTAATACCCCGGAGACAGAGCGGACCGGCGACGTCGCCGGCGAGGGGACGGAACCCTAGATGGGTCTCAGGAACGCCTCACAATCGCCTCCTCTCCTGTCTTCACGTACGTAACGTTTCGCTAACAACATTAGGAAAAAATGCCTTTGATCCTACATGACCGGGTCTTATAAGAAGGTTGGAATAGATGTTGAAAATCATATAGAACTAATAAGGTATAGGAATTTGTAGGAATTCTGGTAGCAACATTCCCTTGACCCAAAGAAGTCTATAGGAAAGAAAATCTCATAATATTTAACTCCATAAAATCCTATGAAATTCATAGTCTAAGGGGGCCCTACTATATTATCTTGGAAACAATATTTTCTCCATAAAAAGTACTATAAATTTAGAAGAAAAAAATATCACAAGATCCTTGCATTGCTTGCAATCCATCAAACTGAGCCGAAACAACCCAACAAAATATCCAGAAAAATCCTAGAAACTAAGGAAAGAATCCAACCGAAATATCCACTTTCGGAAAGTGGACGAGAGTTACTGTGACTGGTGGCCCCACCAA
Source organism: Poa pratensis (assembly GCA_947311845.1). Classification (NCBI taxonomy): domain Eukaryota; kingdom Viridiplantae; phylum Streptophyta; class Magnoliopsida; order Poales; family Poaceae; genus Poa; species Poa pratensis. The sequence continues at coordinate 23,516,017 of CAMZMU010000116.1, read as the reverse complement.
AAAATACTAAGCAAATAAATTGTAACCGTAAATCACCTCGTGCTCTCTCTCCTCCTATATAAAGTCCCCTTCTCGCTGACTCGCATTCTTTTCTCGTGAAAACAATAACAGAAATCCACTGGCAGAAAAAGGTTTCCGAAAAGAGAAACAGAACCCTCCTCTCCGGTGACCGCCAGCCATGGTGGCCGCTCGCTGGAGTTCCGCCGATGGCAGCGGTGATGTTGGGGGCAGGGGGAGGCGGGAAGCGCCGTTCGTCGTCTGTGCTGCATCAGTCCTCCGGTTATCCCACCAAGGGCTCCAAGGTGAGCTCGGTTTGGGCTGGCTATTTCCTAGTCAGATTTAATGTACTACACTTTTTTTCTTCTATGGAGTTGAAAAGTACACATCTACCTCATCTTAAACAAGTGAAAGTTTTGCATGCGAGTTGAGGACTTTCACAAAAAATATAGTTCAGGACATGCCAAGGAAAATGTAGTTGAGGAGCATGCCAGGAAAAATGATTTGGAGTGTATATATAAGGATAGAGGTTGTAGAGCAAAGCCTGAATTGAACAAGAAGAAACTCAGAGCCTGGTACCCAAACAGCAGCTTCACATAAGGAACATGTCCATACACATTAACCATATCCAGTATATCCATTGTAGAATAATAAGCGACACAAAACATATGCCATATATATAATGGGGATTAAGACAGCCCTTCTCACGTTTAAGGGAGATGATGGTATAACCATGATTATCAGCAAGCAGAAAATGAGAAGCAGCAGCCTGCCACTCCAAACGCTGGCTCCGCCTCCTTCTTTCCTATCCCGTCCCTTCTTCTCTTGATAAATCTCCACTCGAGGGTTCCCTTTCTGCCACTTGTCAGATTTATCATCCTTTGTATGGCTCGGCTGCTTGCAGGTTTCAGATAGTGCTTCTCCGCCTTTTCCTTCTCCGGGCGTCCTTTCTTTTGGCATCAGTGTCGATGGCACAATTCGCAATATACTGGACGAATTGAACAAATACAGAATTAGCTTCAAAACAATAAAATGACTGAATGATTCCTTCTCATAATAGTATTAAGTTGGAGCCTCTACTTGTCTAGAGCTTCAAGGACATCACTGATTTTGCTCCTGATGCCTTCAATAAATGCTGACCCGTCACTCTGTGATTCGTGTATTGCCAAGTCAAAATCATCCAAGGCTCTAGGAAACAACACACACTATAGTCAGAAACTATAAAGCTAAGTTCATTCCACCAACAAGTTGCTGCATGTTTCCGCATATACCTTAGGCAAGAGTTCAAAGCTTTGGATGCAGCTTCAACTTGATCATTACAGGAGGAAGCACATCTTACCATCTGCATCAAGATTTATTTAGGATTCAGTCAAGTTGAGAGTTCACAATTTAAAATCAAGCAATTGATTTATAAATACGTTAAGCAACATTTGTATGCATAGTCTGGTCCAAAAAATTAAAACAATTCGACGATTGTCAAAGCAAACATGTTTGAAAAAAGAAAAACAGACAAATTTGACCACGTAACATGAAATCCTGGACTATATCTGTGAACAAGAACACAACTTACTGATCCTATATTGGAACGAAGAGATGATACAGGAGAAAGCTGAAGTAATAATCTGCACGAGTTGTTAGTCGACCTCTCAATCATCAAGCATTCATCTGCAAAGGACCCATACAGATGTGAAACTTCTGGTCACGACAGCGAATTTGCAACAACATATATCTAAAGCAGCTAATAATGTTTTCCTAATACTTAACAGAATGCACTTGCTTAACATTTTAGACGAGAAAGCTACAAAACACACAGATGAAGGGTGAAATCGCATTATTATACTTGACTTGAACAAGCAATTAGTGTAATGCTGCAGATTAAACTGAGAAGATACTTGCAGATGGTGTTACCGAGTTCTCGAAGCCAGTCTAGAGTCCACAGAACTTGCACCAGACATTGCTTCGCACTCAACCTGGAAACAAGCATCCAACAGAAGCAGCAGCAGTAGAAATGAAAAGGATGTCTTGCAAATAAAAACTCAAATACTGGAACCGGTAAAGGTAGCAATGTTTTGAATTACCGTTTAAAGCACTTGTCTACTGGATTAACCATGTCTGCCCCTGCAAAAATTTGGACAATGAGACTTTTACACAAACACAAAAAAGACGACAAAAAATATACATATGGCAGTAATCCAAGTCTTGAAGAGGTCATGAATCAATACTTTAGGGGATACAGCCTTGCTTGCTCTCGTTTCTTCTAACGAATTATATCAGTGTACCATAAATAATAAGCACGGTAGCAAAGGGCCCAAGGGCATCCCACAGTACTAAAATGGTGATGCACCTGATGATGAAAAGACATTGGCTATGGCTGATTGCTGTTACACAAGGCCACTGTAGTGGTTTTTCATAGTTTTTGTATTTCTGGGTGCATAAGCCACTTGAGGTTGTCTATTCGTTGATACTTTATTTTGGTTCACGGGACATATTTGAAAACAGTTTTTTTGTTTTTTTCCCCACTTTATTTAGAGAAACCGACTAACCGGTTCACCATGCAAAGCCTCGACTCTCATAATCACTACGCTGACAGAAGTTAATTAGGTATGGGATCATTCCATAAAAATCATGAAATGACCTCATGATTCACCTTGACTATTTGTTGACGTTATCAACAGCTATTTCACCTTGCATCTGACCAGAACATGAAACATAAACACAATTGAGATTACAGGATATGTGCTGCGTGTTCATGAACCCCCACGCTGCCTACATGCATGAGTGAGGTCCCTATATACAGGGACACGGGGTCCATGCTGGTGGCACATTTTCAGTCTCATGTGTGTTGCTAATGTATCGACATGTATGAATCAATATACGGGGAAACCTAGTTATTTTTTAATGTTAATGAACAACAGCTAAGATTAATCAACACAAATAGTCCAATGTCAAATTGCCAATACTGAAATGGTCTCCTATGATCTAAGCATCATCAACTCTTTATAGTTTCTATAGTCCACAATTACTCTATCCCATTACAAATCCTGATGCACCTTTTGGACGAAAATGATAAATTCATATGCAAACATCATATATCTCTCATTTACATTCCCAACAGTTAATTCCTAATCACATGAAAGTAATATCTAGGCATCATCGACCATTTCTACAGTCCACAATTCCTCTATTCCCATTACAAATCCTTATGCACCTTTTGAACAAAAAGGAAAAATCCAGATGCAAAGATCACATATCTTGCGCTTTCCTACTTCTCTCAAACTCTATTGGCACTTTTTGCATAACTTGCTAGTTCTTTAACAACCCAAGAAGGTTCAACCTTTAATACAACTGCTTCAACTGTTAGAGTCTTCCAGTGCCTTTAGGGGAAATAAAGCTGGCATACGAAACTAAAAAAGGTACCCCATTCTAATGCTATAGGCTATAGAAAGAAAAATGTAACAGTTTTTTATGGTTATGTTTCTTGTGATCGGATAAAATTCAGTTAATCTTCTACAAATTAATTGTGGACTATATTCAAAAGCCAGCATTGTTGGTTAAATCAGACGAGGATAAAGAAGGATGAATCACCTGGGGTGATGTTGAGATACTTGGGGAAGACGCATGGACGGTACACTGTAACGAGGTAATCGCAACTCCCGGCAGGAAAAGGGTTCATTGCTTCGGCCATTGCTTCCACGGACGCACGTTCCATGTCAATTGCGATGATCCAGGCAGTGTCGTCTTCCTCAATTATCTTGGCAACCATGTAAAAAAGATTGTCATTGTCTACGCCCAGGACCGGTGTATAGAAAACCAGTCTCTTCAATTCCAGTCGCTGGGTCTCTTCATCCCGCAGCACAGGTAATAAAGCAGAATAACTTCGGTCAACCGAGATATTAGCAACATCAACCGTGTACCGCCTGCTCCACTTGTTCCAAGAGGTCTTCCAATTCCACATGGTGGCTCTCCAACCTTGACCGCTTTTCATGGTAGCAGGGTCATCAAATTGTATCTCGACGAACTTGATGAGATCACCGCAGCAGGCGACGTTGCAATAATAGTCAGCAGGGCGGTACGGGAGACCATCCTCGTCCATGAAGCGAACTCTCGACTCAGGGAAATGGATAAATCTGATGACAGGGTGGCCATCAAAGAGGTTGTGAAGAAGGAGAATACCACGGTAGAGATCAACCCAGCCCAGCGAGTCTCCTCCGACAGCGATCTTCTTGGCCAAGCCATGGCGACCACACAATTGCTTATCCGACTCGGACACGTGCTGCAGCGAGGCCCTGTTCCTCGTCCAAGCCTGCGTTTCAGATGTGAAGACATGGGCATGAAACAGCCAGACATCATCTCTGGAAATCCACCTGCGGTCGAGGAAGGCTACGGCGTAGCGGTCGCCGCCGCGGGGCAAGAGGGCATATGGATATGGGTTAGTTGTGGAGGATCCGGAGTTGGGGTCCGGGAGCAGCTACAGCGATTGCTTCCCTGCAGGGGCGGCTGTGTAGATCAAGTGGTCGGTGGTGCCCCGCACCGTGATGGTGAGGAGGACGAAGGCGGCCTCGGTGCAGATGAGCGATGGCGGGTGGGAGGCGTCGAGGCCTGGGCCGTTGACGGAGAAGTAGGAGACGCCCGGCGGGTCGACGAGCCAGAAGGAGACCTCGACGGTATGGCCCTCGCTCGTCTCGCACTCGGCGGTGGTCGCGTTCCGGAGCTTGGAGATGCGCGGCACGCTGCAGAGTATGGCCCGGTCGGGAAATCCGGAGCGCGGGGAGGTGGATCCGGCGGCCATCAGGGTGGAAGGGTGGAAGGAGAAGGTTGAGGGCGCCGCCATGGATGTGGATTGCCGAGCTCTACGCTACAAAGCTAGGGCGAAAGTTGGAAGACGGAATTGGTCGGGTGGGTGGGGGCGCGATTTCGGAGGAGCGACTCGGCACTCGGCAGTCGTTGGATCGCCGGCGCCGTAGACACGGGGCGGAACAAACCTGGCCAACGTGCTGGCCCAGGCCCGGCACGGCACGTCAAGTGCTTTCACGTGCCAAGCACGGAACGGCCAACCTGGGCCCGTCTAACTACGTGCCGTGCCTAAACGGACCGGCCGGCGAAACGTAAGGCCATTTCGGCACGTTCAGCCAGATGAGGCCCAGTTATGCGGAAAACATCAGAATAATCGAAAAAATTAGAAAAATGTAAAAAAATCTAAAACTTAAGTAAAATGAGACAAAGTGTCATCTGGGATAAAAAGTGAGCTTAGAAGGAAAAATAGTACAGGTCGCTCTAAAATTCTAAATTACAAAAAAGAAAAACCACAAAAGGAAAAGAAAATTATAAAGACTACAACTAAGCGTCCATTCTTCTTCTTCATCAATGGCGATATTTTCTATGGCAGATACCAGTTCTTGGTTATCGGCAATTGTGTTGGGATCTATGTTTGGCTAGTTCCCCAGCTTTCACGGTCATTAGTGTCTTCACCATATTCGAGCCCAGACTGGTTCTTTCATCAATAATTATTCTTCCAGCTAGACTGAAAGCAGACTCCGATGAGACGGGTACTAATAGCACATCTCGTGCTAATATGGAAAGCACCGGATATGTAATCTTGTGGTCATGCCACCACTGCAGTATGTTGAACTCTTCATCATGATCTTGCTAATGTGGGACTACATCGCTGTTGAAGTACTTCGCTAACTCTCCGCCACCAAAAAGCACTGGTGGTGTTTGTGTCGAAGAGGTAGAGGGGGAGGAGGAAGAAGCAAATATCCTCCCCATGCTCCTTTCATTTTTTTTTTCCAGATGGTGGTGGTGGAGCTCGTTGCCCAACTCCGCCATACTTTACTTCGTACTTGGTGAAAAGTCCACTCAACTTATCGCGAGCATCAGTGAAATAAGCATCAATGAAGAGCTCACTCAACTTGTCGGTGTTATTTCTTTTCTTCTTTCTTTTATGTTTCTTTGGGGCTTGCTTTGTGTTGTTTGCCCTAGCAGTGGACTCGTCTTTGTATCTGTTGGTTGCTATAATAATATAGCGGTGCGAAAGCCTGTTTCGAGCATATTTCGTTTGGACGAATGTAGACCTTCAGTTGCCAGCCACGTGACCGATGGAAGCAAATCATATAATCTGGTTAACCGAGTTGAGATTTGAGACAATATGGAACTAAATGGTTTCCTAGCAAAGTAACATTCTCCATAGATGGTTTCATCACGGGAGAGGCGTTTTGGCTCTCGGGTGCATATGCTCCTGTTATGTGTTTTAAAATTTGAAAAATATGAAAATGCTTTGAAAAATCTGAAAACATTTGGGCACAAACATATACAAGTTTTCAACATTCGTGTAAAATGGCGGAGTGAAATAGCACTTTTTGTGGTCCCCTTGATTTTGTCTTTTTTGCACAGAACACAAAAAATTTCATTTCCTTCCGCAATTTTGCACGCATGTTGCATACTTGTATATATTTGTGTCCAATTTGTTTCAGATTATTTCGAAGTGTTTTCATATTTTTGAAATTTTAAACAAAATAACAAGAGCATATACACCCGGGAGCCAAAGTGAATTTCCGGCTTCATCACCATTTAATCAATATTTTTGAAACTCGGAAATATAAGATTGGTAGAAGTTGCATTCAGCAGGAAATTTACTACCTTCTTAGCCCACAGAACTGTGAATAACATTTTCGACCTCACACCAGCTGCTCGTGTGCGTCTTTTTAAACGGAAGGCACAGTGTGCCCGACTTTAAATTAATAAAGCTACCACGGCAGAGTACAACGGTGATAATTAGAAGTTATTACAGCCCAGGCAAGACTAGCTTGCACAATCCATGAGCAGCTAAGACGAACAGATGCAAAATATCAACGGCACAAGCGCCACAGGCAAACGCCGTTGCACTAGTTTCGAACATGAGGGGAGTAAGTGGCGGTGAAGAGTCCCTTAAGCGACACAGCCAATGCGTCCAGCATCCGGGCGGCTTCGTCCGTGAGTAGAGGTCTCCACTGCTGTAAAAGAACGAGAATTTTAAAGACACAATCAGCTGGTTGTTTAGGGAACTTAGCTTCTATGGTATATTTGTTGCGGATTAACCATAAGCCCCAACACACGGCAGCAAAAAGCATGCGCAGGATTCTGCGTTTGTTGCCCTTAAATCCCTCTAATCTGAGCCAAGTCGGAGAAACCACCCGGGCTCCGACGTTCAAAAATTCCCTAATCCCACTCCAAACAAACTGCGCAAGCGCACACCTAAAGAAGATATGATTGCCGTCTTCAGGATCATCACAAAGGGCACACTGCCCATTGGACGGCCCATGACGGAGCGCCACTTGATCATTAGATGGGAGGTGGCCCCTAGCAAGCTGCCACATGAAGATTCTGATCTTCAGAGGCACATCAGCCTTCCAAATCTCTCCTACTCTCGGATTGACTTCATTCTGACACAGTTTCTTGTACAAGGATTTGGTGGAGGACTGCGACGGTTCCAAGCGCCACTTGATCATTAGATGGGAGGCGGCCCCTAGCAAGCTGCCACATGAAGATTCTGATCTTCAGAGGCACATCAGCCTTCCAAATCTCCCCTACTCTCGGATTAACTTCATTCTGACACAGTTTCTTGTACAAGGATTAGGTGGAGGACTACGACGGTTCCAAGCGCCACTTGATCATTAGATGGGAGGCGGCCCCTAGCAAGCTGCCACATGAAGATTCTGATCTTCAGAGGCACATCAGCCTTCCAAATCTCCCCTACTCTCGGATTGACTTCATTCTGACACAGTTTCTTGTACAAGGATTTGGTGGAGGGCTACGACGGTTCCAAGCGCCACTTGATCATTAGATGGGAGGCGGCCCCTAGCAAGCTGCCACATGAAGATTCTGATCTTCAGAGGCACATCAGCCTTCCAAATCTCCCCTACTCTCGGATTGACTTCATTCTGACACAGTTTCTTGTACAAGGATTTGGTGGAGGACTACGACGGTTCCAAGCGCCACTTGATCATTAGATGGGAGGCGGCCCCTAGCAAGCTGCCACATGAAGATTCTGATCTTCGGAGGCACATCAGCCTTCCAAATCTCCCCTACTCTCGGATTGACTTCATTCTGACACAGTTTCTTGTACAAGGATTTGGTGGAGGACTACGACGGTTCCAAGCGCCACTTGATCATTAGATGGGAGGCGGCCCCTAACAAGCTGCCACATGAAGATTCTGATCTTCAGAGGCACATCAGCCTTCCAAATCTCCCCTACTCTCGGATTGACTTCATTCTGACACAGTTTCTTGTACAAGGATTTGGTGGAGGACTACGACAGTTCCAAGCGCCACTTGATCATTAGATGGGAGGCGGCCCCTAGCAAGCTGCCACATGAAGATTCTGATCTTCAGAGGCACATCAGCCTTCCAAATCTCCCCTACTCTCGGATTGACTTCATCCTGACACAGTTTCTTGTACAAGGATTTGGTGGAGGACTGCGGCGGTTCCAAGCCCCACCACACCCCGTCTGATGTGCGTCTGACAGAGTTGGAATTGGCGAATGGCGATAAGGTTTTATTCCGTACCTTGAATCAGAATTATGGTGTGGTGGTGCTCACCAGGGTCATAACCCATAAGTGAGCACATTTTTATTTAGTTTTGAAAGAGAAACTATAGGGGAGCCTATTTCAGCAACAACTTGGTAAGATTAGTGGATTTCTATAAGTGCTATGGGAGCCTAGTCACGTGGTTCGTGAGCGTGCGTACATGATGTTGTGCCTATGTGCTTGCACTCATCGGTACACCCTTGAATGAAACGTGATAATCCTGCTCCTATGCGTAATGCAAATGCATACCAGTAGCAAAACCTACGCTTTTAACTCAAACTTAAACTTTCACCCTAACTACTGCAACAAAAATGTTACAATCAGAAACTCTGAATGTCAGTGCATTCATCTCAAAGACCATAATCCATTGGCTTTTCACCGTACAAACTTTCACTCACACTGCAAGTTTTTTTTTTAATTTTTCAACGGGGGGAGATAATCTCCACCTGAATATATTTCAAAGTTGCCTTGAGACTTTTCAGTCTCTACAAGATAGGTTCAAATGAACCAGAGTTTACATGGGGGTACAAGGGAAGAGAAATAAAAGAAAAGAACGCACACCAACAACACACGAGAGGTGGAACTCGCGGAGACAGTTGATTGATGAAAAACTCATCACGACTCAAGCACTGCGATCACAGGAGGGGTCCGCAAGACATGGCAGCGGAGACCCAGCCGCGACACTGCACTATCGACGAAGTCGAACACCATCGCGCATCCGAGGCCACACTGCGCGCCGACACAGGGCCGAAAGGTCGCGCGCGGCAGAGACGATGCCACAACGCCTGTGTGTCGCCGGCTGAAGTCGAAGGGCATCAGAGATACCCTCCCGCACGTGGGGGTTGTCGCCGTAGTCGAAAGGCATGGCACCACCGAGGGCAACCCCAACCCCACCTGGGTCCGATATACCCGAAGGGTGGGCTAGCCGAGAGCACGCGCGAAGACCACCCACGCCCGACACGCCATTGGGCTTCAACAAGGATCCGACGCAAGAGCCTAGCAACCGGCAAGAAGAAGCTACCACCACCACTGCCACGGCTCACCTCGCTTCGGAGAGAAGACCGCACCCATGGCTGCCATCTGCGGAACCATGGGGCACACCGGAACAGAAGGAACAGCGTCCTCTGCCACCGATGGCGAGACAGAGGAGGCTCAACACCCAGCCACGACGGCCCCCCACATAGGGAACACGTCGCCACCGTGGCCGCCATCTGCGAAGCCACGGCACCAGCCAGCCCCAACGGCACCCCGTTGCAGGATGATGACGGGGTAAAGAGGTAGACATCCTTGCACCACCAGAGAGGGCACCGCCGGAAGCCACATCACCGTCCAACACCACGCTGGCCAGCGAGACGCATCAGCCTGGGCAGGCGCGCGCCAGGCGGAGACGAACACGAGCAGCCCCGCACGGGGGAGGCCCGCATTTGGGCATCCAGCAGCAACGCGGAGGAGGCGCCGACCGGGAGAACTCCACAAACGCCACCAGGATGGAGCGCACGGGAGCTGCCGACCAGAACGCAAGGGAGCAGGGGAGTGGCCCGCCAAGCCCATCGGGGCCCAGATGGGCATGGGCACGGGCCGCGCGACGCCGCCTGCAGCCGCGCCGGCGGGAGGGCACGGCCACCCTGCTCCGCCCCAGGCCGCCATCTGCCGCGCCGAAGGGCCGAGGAAGAGAAACGGAGGCCCAGCGCATCCTCCTCCACGAGCTGCAGCTGGGGAACCGCGAGCGGGAGATCCCCGCCGCCCCCTTCACGGGCGCCGCCTGGACTTTGTCCGGCGGCAGCCTCCGGGGACGGCGAGGGAGGGAGGCGGGGGGAGGTTGGCGGCGGCGGCGGTTAGGGTTTTCGCCCCTCCCGTCGCCTAGAGAGGAGGCGATGCGAGAGGGGGGGGGGGGGGCACCGCAAGTTTCAACTCAATGGTTTTAGAAAGGTGGAAGGAGAACATATTTTATCTTATCGTCTGTCTGTTCGACCAAAAGATTTTGGAGCCGATATGGTTTAGAGAATTGGGTATTGGCTATTACCGTGTAATTTGACTCCCAACACACATAGGATCCCAATTTCAAAAATATATGAAATACGTGATATCCGACCATATCTGACTATCTGAAATTCTATAAGAATTGTCAGTATAATTTCTTATAAGACATGGAGCCGAAATTTCTATAAGATTTTGGAGCATACATTGTTTAGAGAAATGTGAATCGGCTATAAACCGTGTAATTTTCAACTCCAACAAACATAGGATCCGACAAGCTATCTTGGTAAGCCTATGTTGACTACTCAGGGACCGAAAGACGACCTTACAAACTCATGCATTCATGTCTTGGCTCATGTTCTATTTCTACTTATTTATCTTGAATAGTTTGCTTTCATAACATAAGGTTTATTTTGTATTGGTGTTCAATCTAGCTAGCACATACATGCTATGTGCTCATCATTTTATCTATCGATGACTGCACATTAGGTTAGGATCATATACGGGTGAGCTATGCACCGAACTGCCAATTGGCTTGCACTGATATCCTTCGATGCATTTAGATTTTGCTTTCACGCAATATCCGGCTACTGAAGCTTAAAGTTCTTGGTCTTGCATCTCTCGACCGGACAATCGCTCGGCAGCGCTCCCGCATCGCTTGGCTGGCCGAGGGAGATGCGAACACGAAGTTCTTCCATGTCCATGCTCGCCACCGCGCCCGTAAGAATGTGATCATGAACATCTCGCGGGACGGCGTAGTTGCCACGGATCATAATGACAAGGAAGCAATGCTGCTCGAATACTTCGTTGATACCTTGGGCTCGGCCATTCCGCGTGAAAATGGGTTGGACCTGGGCCGGCTTGGCTTACCCACCTGGGATCTGAGTAGCCTGGACGCTGATGTTACTTTGGAGGAGGTCTGGGCTGTTATCAAATCGCTACCAGCAGACAAAGCGCCTGGGCCGGACGGCTTCACGGGCCGCTTCTATCAGTATGCTTGGCCCATCATCCAGTCTGATGTCTTGGCTGCAATTTCCCATGTCTTCAACCTCCGTGACCGCGGCTTCCACCGGCTCAATGACGCGCTGATCCTCTTGCTGCCAAAGAAGGTGGATAGTGTCGACGTCACCTCCTTCCGCCCTATCAGCCTCGTTCATAGTTTTGGCAAGCTCATCACCAAGATTCTAGCCTCTAGGCTAGCGCCGGAGCTTCCGAGGTTAATTGCGCCGAATCAGTCCGCGTTCATCCGCGGACGTAGCATCCATGACAACTTTTGGATGGTTCAGCTGGCTACCAAGGCCCTGCATGCTAGGCGTCTCCCCATGGTGTTGCTCAAGATCAACATAGCAAAGGCGTTCGACACGGTATCTTGGCCGTTCCTTCTCAGCATTCTCAAGCACATGGGCTTCGGGGAGCATTGGCTTGCGATTGTTTGCTCGATTCTGCGCGGCTCCTCCTCCCGTGTCTTGCTCAATGGAGTTGCGGGACCTAGATTCTGGCATCGGCGTGGGGTTCGGCAAGGTGATCCCCTAGCTCCGATGTTCTTTGTGGCAGTTATGGAGGCCCTCAACGCCTTCTTCCGCAAAGCTGAAGAAGATGGCATGCTCGCACCTCTCCCTTGTCGTGGGATCAAGCACCGCGTCTCCCTCTATGCGGACGACGTCGCCATCTTCTTATCGCCGACCAGTTTGGATCTTTAGACCACTAGCACGCTCCTCCGCTGCTTTGGTGGTGCTTCCGGCCTCCACACCAACATCGACAAATGCATCGCCATGCCAATCCGCTGTCAGCAAGCCCATCTTGAGGAGGTTACTGGAGTGTTCCCTTACCAGATTATGCACTTCCCTTGCCCCTATCTGGGCTTGCCGCTGTCCTACAAGCGGCCTTCCAAGGTGGCGTTGCAACCGGTGTTGGACAAAATAATCAACAGATGCCCAACATGGAAAGCCCATTTGATGGCCAAGCAAGGCCGGCTAGTGCTGGTCAAAAACGTTCTGGTGTCGATTCAGGCCCATCATTCTATCGCGATGGAACTCCCAGATTGGTTTCTCAAGGCATATGAGCAGCGTCTCCGCGCCTTTTTCTGGCGAGGGAAGGAGAAGGTACAAGGCGGCCAATGTATGGTGGCTTGGGAGACCGTATGTCGACCAGTTTGCTATGGGGGTCTCGGGATCCCCAACTTGAAGATGATGGGGTGAGCCTCGCGCCTCCGCTGGTTATGGCTTCGCCACTCGCCAGACCGCAGCTGGGCGGACCTTCTGTGGGGACCCCAGACTAGCTGTCCGAAATAACCGATTATGCTTAACACAACGATCCCGTGATCAGTCTGTCGTTGCACATAATCCGAATTGGATACCAAAGTTTACATCCATTACAATACCGAATTAAAAGTCTTACATAAATGGTCATTTAGACCAAGTCTTACATAGGTGCCTTCATGGGCCAAACCAAAATATCAGCGGAAGCTACGGCGTAGTAGACATCAAATCCTAACGAAGACGACCCGACAGGCAGCTGACTTATGGAGATCCTTAGTTCGCGTAGAAGTCGCCATACTCCTGCTCGGCGTAGTGCTCCTCTTCATAGCCTGGCTAGGACAATAGCCAGGGACGAAACCGATATGAGTACATTTGAATGTACTCGCAAACTATCCCAACATGAGTATGCACTAGTTTTATTTTACTTTCACTTTTATTTATTTAAAACATCTCTATATCTTTATTGAAAAAGGTAAGAAGAGTTTTATAACTATCTTTTAAAGAAATCACCATTGTATTTGTTTCCTCTCAAAACTCCTCCTTTTTCCTGACCATAGCTCACCATGGTCCATTTATTTCACCAACTCATACCACTCCATTTGGTATAGCTGTGTAACACCATCTCCATTTCAGTTTCTTTTAATTTTAAAGCTTTTCCAAAAACTTGCACATGGTCAAAGTAGGGCCTTCCAACTGTCCATATCCGAGGACTCGGCTATTCGAATAGTTTTACACTCTGCAGAGTTAGCACGCTTTTCCCACATCCATCCGGCAGCTCATCGTGTCCGCCACATCTCACCATACAGGGTGTATGCGAAGTAAGCCGCCGACCATAGCCTGTCCTTTGCTCATGCTAGTATAGGACCCTACCGCTACGAAATTTTCATCCTTTCCATCGACACCCAGTCCAGATTCCCCGTCGGGAAACCTAAGTGTGAGGACTCGTAGTTCTGCCCGGCGAGCGAACCCTTCAATCCCCCATCCTCAGATGCCAGGACCCAGGTCAGGGGGTAGGTCGCCATGACCATCCCCTCATGGAACGAGGTCATCCTCGTTGTTGAGGCATCCCATACTAATATGAGCAAATTATATGACTACGCTCTTTTCCCATATGTGGGTAAATGTGGTCGCACAGGGTACCGGCTGGTTGACGTAAGTACAAGGACACACTGTGCATTTTTCATAAACACCTCCATTCTCCACTTCTCCATTCCAACACCGACATCTCGGCATTCCATAATCACACAAGTATTTTCAAAGGAGTTTTGAATAAACCATTTTTTTATTTTTCCCATCCTATAATTTTATATGATCTATCTTATAATTCTACATAGGGTGGCAAAATAATTTCCATATACTTTTTGAAAAGTTTTTATAAATCTTTGCCTTAAGAGTAAATCATGATATCAAAATAGATGCATATATTTGGGGTGCAAGCTCAGAGAGTAGCTTGCCTTGCTCGGCAAAGTGGCCTTGGTCTTGATCTTCAGTTTCAACAAACTCTCCTTCCTCGATAAATCCGACAGCGTTCTCGTCTAATTAATAAACAAACAAATACAAACAATCACTAAACTACTCAAGCAACATCACAACATTACAATCCTAAATGCTCTAAATAGCCACTGCATACATCAAACAATACAATTTGGTTTCAATTTAATTGATTTAAACATTATTTGTTTATGTCTAAAATATGGCAGAAACTTGTTGAACATGTTTAATTCCACAACTTGAGTTCTGTTGGTCACAAAAATACAAACTAAATTTCTACAGAAAGCTACTGATGTGTAGAAGACAACCCAATTTAGTTTGGATTAATTGGAGTTACCAAACTCCCTACACAAATGTTTGAATCCAGTAACTTAATAATCAAGTTTTAGCTACCAATTAAGTTTTGTTGCTCCTAAAATTAAATCCCTTTAGGGGTAACTAAACATGACCAAATGCGATCTAGAAAAATTGGTCCTAAATCATTTGGGTTAACCATTAAACATATTTAATTGTTCTAGTGCAGAAGGGTCCTCTAACTTCATCTTTAAACTAAACAATTAACACTGCACAAATAATTCTACCAAAATTAGGGAAGCTAATACATGACAGTACTAAGCTAACAAAATTGGTTTGGAATTATTTGGACTAACAGAGTATCAGAAACAAACAAGTTTAGAATTTAAACCTTCTGTAGTATTTTTAATAATACTATTTAACTATTTATTTAAATGACATGAGACCACTTGGGTTGGTTAACAATTTCATAAGCTTTCCAGAACAATTGGATTTGATTTATTTGGATGCCTAGATCTCAAGATATTGAATTTCTAAAATGGGTCCAGTACTGAAAATTCCAGAGAAAATTAATTAGGAAATCTAACTGCTTTGGATAATGTTGAAAGGTATGATAGGTGGGGCCCTTCTGTCAGTGACTCAGTGCGCGCAGGAAAATTAATAAAACGCTGACGGGTGGGGCCAGCCCGTTAGCCTAACACCTAAACGAAGCGGTAAGTTACCATTGGATCTAGATCCAACGGCTCCTGGAGCTCGAGTTCATCCTCGACATAACAACGGCGACGCCGGAGCTCCGACGACGGCGAGGTGCACGGGAAGCTCACCTAGAGGGCTTGGGAAGGCTCGGAGAAGGTGCTGGAGAACTGCGGAGGCTCGAGGAAGGTGGTGGTGCGAGTTGTACTTGCTGGGGAGGGCTGCAGCGACGATGACGACGCGTCGGACTTCCACGGGCACGGCCACGATCTCCGGCAAGCTCCTGCGGGCGCTCTGGTGCACGAAACAACGAGGAAAAGGCGGCGGGTGAGTGCGGTGTCCATGGGGAGCAAGGTGCAGGGGTCAGAGAGGGGAATGGGGCAGCAGCACGGCACGGCCGTGTTCTTCGTCTACCTCGGACACGGCGGAGCGTCGAGGAAGCTCCATAGCAGCAGGGGCTCTGCAACTGCGGCTCCGCCCTCCTGGCGGTGCACGGGTGAGGGTGGAGAGTGAGGGAGGGCAGTGGTGCGGTGTGTGGAGCAAATGGGACTCGGGGTGGGTTTATAAAGCCGGCGGCCGGTGCACGGTGAACTGGCTCAGGGGGCACCAGAGGTCGTGCGAGCTCGCCGTAGGGGCGGTGGAGGGTGCGGCTACGGTGCGGGGTGTCCAGGGAGCAGAGTGGTGGCGTGGGGAAGTGTGGAGGAAGCTCGACAGGGGGACGCCCTGGCGTGCTCTGGGAGCGCTCGGGCGGTGCGCGGCGCGCACTGCACACGGCGATTCTCCGGCGGGGGCGGGTTGCTGCGGGCTGCGGTGTGGCCAGAGAGGGGGCAGCGAGGTGAGGGAGAGAGGGGGGGCCAGGCACGGACCAGCACGGCGTGGAGCTTGTGGTGGTTGATATGCCGGCTCGGGGTTTTGCTGAAAGATACGAGGCTTCTGACTGCTCGAACCTTCCTGAGCATTCATCCTCCTCTTGCGACCTTCAAACATAGACTTGCGCTTGGTCTCCAGCTGGATGGCTTTGTCTACAAGTGACTCCAGATCATAGAAGTCATGGATAACCAGAGCACACTGCAGTTCATCATGAAGTCCACTCGGGAAACGCTCCATCTTCTTCTTCTCAATGTCGGTGTCATCAGGAGCATACCGAGATAAGTCGGTAAACTCATCCAGATAACCGACCACATCTCTACTTCCCTGCCTCAGCTTGCGGAATTCATCCTTCTTCCTATCAATGAGTCCGCCGGGAATGTGCTTCTTGCGGAACTTCTCCTGGAACTCAGCCCAGTTGATAACACGACCAGCTTGCTGGAGAGCCTTGGTAGTTTCCCACCAAGCTCGTGCAGGTCCAGCAAGATAGTGGGTTGCATACAGCACCTTCTCATTTTCTCCTACAACAGCAACTTCCAGATTGTTGTCGATGGTGCGAAGCCAATCATCGGCCTCCAGTGGGTGAAGTCCCATGGAATAGGTGGGTGGGTTGGTCTTCTGGAAATCGCCTAAGGTGGATCGCTGGTTTTCATCGTCATTGCCATTATTGTTGTTGTTGTTGTTGTTGTTGTTGTTGTTGTTGTTGTTGTTGTGATTGTTGTTGTTTTGGTTGAGATGGGCGGCAGCGATCTGCTGCAGGGCAGCGAGATGAGCTTGACGCTCTTCCCGGGCGTTTTGGTGTTCCTCCATGATAAGCGCGAGAAGTTGGGAGGGGGTTGGGTCCGGTGGTGGTGGTGCTCCTCCTCCCGCGGTGGTGCGACGAGTGCTTGCCATCCTGAAGCACACCGGGTATAAGGGCAAGGCAAAAGGGTTTCGACTAAGGGAAAAGACGATTTCACAAGTGGTTGATTAATTTTAAGGTTCATTTGGAAAATATTTCACACAGATCAAACAAGACAAACATACTTATATTTCACAAACATCACATCAAGGAGTTCACAACATCGGGATTACAACATCGCCTTACATCTACTGCATCTAATACAGGGTTTCCAAAAAGAACCACTACTTTGACTCGATTAGCGATAGGGGTCAACCTAATCCCGCGATAGTACTCAAGTCACTCGCCTACTGAGGTGGAACTTTGGGCTCCATGCCCACATCTTCCATCAGGGAATCGCCATAGGACAGGAATTCTTCAACCTCTTTGCGGAGATCCTGGACCTTTCCTATGAGCTCCTTAACCTGAGACTCCTTCTGTTCCATCTTCTCCTGAAGGTCTCCCAGTTGCTCTCTGAGGTAATCATTCGAGAGCTGAATCCTTTTCTTTATCTTATTTAAACGGCGGGAGTTCTTGGATATCTTCAGCTTATCCTGGGATGCTTGTAGTTGGTTCTGAACAATCTGTAGCTCCTCCTGAGCATCAAATAGCTCCCCCTTGATGTCAGCGATCTGCATGTCCTTGAGGTCACAATCCATACGTGCATGACAAAGCTTGTCCTGTGTCTGGTGGAGCAAGTGCTCCACGTCCTCCAGGTGTTGTCCGAAGTCGTGGTGCTGGCGAGTCGGAAGTGGATTTCCCATAGAGTCACGCCTCCCGTAGAACTGGAAACGGGAGTTTACCAACTCCTCCTTGTGCACTTCACAAAGTCGGGCCAATAACCTCTCCATGGCTTGACCTAGTCCGGCGTTCCAGCTAACGTCAATGATGGTGGTGATCATAGTCTCGGAATGGAGAGACTTGAGATTACCCCGAAAGACGACTCGATTAACCAACTCAGGTTTCCGTTGCCATTTATGTTAACCTGAGCTCCCTTAAACTCTGGAGCGGGGCGACCTAACAGCTTGCTCAACTCGAACAAGTCCTTCTCGAACATCAACTTGCCGTCCTTCTCAAGCTGAACGAACTCGGTCCAATGGATCGCCATCTACAATTTTTAGCAAAATTTTAAGTTAGTGAGGTGACAAGTGTATCAAAATTTTAAATGTAGTAAGGCAATATGTGAGCAAAATTTTAAGCTTAATGGGATAACAAGTGTGCAAAATTTTAAGGATACAAGGAAAATGTAATATTTAGTGAGAGTAAGATTTTGTATAAGTAAGAGGATTGGAGATAAGAAATTTTCGAAAATACTTCGCTCCTTTCTTTTAGAAATTAATCTTTTGGTAACAATTGTCTAACGACCATGCTAACTAAGGTTTCCTAAAGTCAGGATGGCTCTGATACCAAGTCTGTGGGGACCCCGGACTAGCTGTCCGAAATACCCGATTATGCTTAACACAACGATCCCGTGATCAGTCTGTCGTTGCACATAATCCGAATTGGATACCAAAGTTTACATCCATTACAATACCGAATTAAAAGTCTTACATAAATGGTCATTTAGACCAAGTCTTACATAGGTGTCTTCATGGGCCAAACCAAAATATCAGCGGAAGCTACGGCGTAGTAGACATCAAATCCTAACGAAGACGACCCGACAGGCAGCTGACTTATGGAGATCCTTAGTTCGCGTAGAAGTCGCCATACTCCTGCTTGGCGTAGTGCTCCTCTTCATAGCCTGGCTAGGACAATAGCCAGGGACGAAACCGATATGAGTACATTTGAATGTACTCGCAAACTATCCCAACATGAGTATGCACTAGTTTTATTTTACTTTCACTTTTATTTATTTAAAACATCTCTATATCTTTATTGAAAAAGGTAAGAAGAGTTTTATAACTATCTTTTAAAGAAATCACCATTGTATTTGTTTCCTCCCAAAACTCCTCCTTTTTCCTGACCATAGCTCACCATGGTCCATTTATTTCACCAACTCATACCAGTCCATTTGGTATAGCTGTGTAACACCATCTCCATTTCAGTTTCTTTTAATTTTAAAGCTTTTCAAAAAACTTGCACATGGTCAAAGTAGGGCCTCCCAACTG
Organism: Poa pratensis; assembly: GCA_947311845.1. NCBI lineage: Eukaryota > Viridiplantae > Streptophyta > Magnoliopsida > Poales > Poaceae > Poa > Poa pratensis. Next base: position 23,496,891 of record CAMZMU010000116.1, on the reverse strand, counting down.
TCCATATCCGAGGACTCGGCTATTCGAATAGTTTTACACTTTGCAGAGTTAGCACGCTTTTCCCACATCCATCCGGCAGCTCATCGTGTCCGCCACGTCTCGCCATACAGGGTGTATGCGAAGTAAGCCGCCGACCATAGCCTGTCCTTTGCTCATGCTAGTATAGGACCCTACCGCTACGAAATTTTCATCCTTTCCATCGACACCCAGTCCAGATTCCCCATCGGGAAACCTAAGTGTGAGGACTCGTAGTTCTGCCCGGCGAGCGAACCCTTCAACCCCCCATCCTCAGATGCCAGGACCCAGGTCAGGGGGTAGGTCGCCATGACCATCCCCTCATGGAACGAGGTCATCCTCGTTGTTGAGACATCCCATACTAATATGAGCAAATTATATGACTACGCCCTTTTCCCATATGTGGGTAAATGTGGTCGCACAGGGTACCGGCTGGTTGACGTAAGTACAAGGACACACTGTGCATTTTTCATAAACACCTCCATTCTCCACTTCTCCATTCCAACACCGACATCTCGGCATTCCATAATCACACAAGTATTTTCAAAGGAGTTTTGAATAAACCATTTTTTTATTTTTCCCATCCTATAATTTTATATAATCTATCTTATAATTCTACATAGGGTGGCAAAATAATTTCCATATACTTTTTGAAAAGTTTTTATAAATCTTTGCCTTAAGAGTAAATCATGATATCAAAATAGATGCATATATTTGGGGTGCAAGCTCAGAGAGTAGATCCAACGGCTCCAGGAGCTCGAGTTCATCCTCGACATAACAACGGCGACGCCGGAGCTCCGGCGACGGCGAGGTGCACGGGAAGCTCACCTAGAGGGCTTGGGAAGGCTCGGAGAAGGTGCTGGAGAACTGCGGAGGCTCGAGGAAGGCGGTGGTGCGAGTTGTACTTGCTGGGGAGGGCTGCAGCGACGATGACGACGCGTCGGACTTCCACGGGCACGGCCACGATCTCCGGCAAGCTCCTGCGGGCGCTCTGGTGCACGAAACAACGAGGAAAAGGCGGCGGGTGAGTGCGGTGTCCATGGGGAGCAAGGTGCAGGGGTCAGAGAGGGGAATGGGGCAGCAGCACGGCACGGCCGTGTTCTTCGTCTACCTCGGACACGGCGGAGCGTCGAGGAAGCTCCAGAGCAGCAGGGGCTCTGCAATTGCGGCTCCGCCCTCCTGGCGGTGCACGAGTGAGGGTGGAGAGTGAGGGAGGGCAGTGGTGCGGTGTGTGGAGCAAATGGGACTCGGGTGGGTTTATAAAGCCGGCGGCCGGCGCACGGTGAACTGGGCTCAGGGGGCACCAGAGGTCGTGCGAGCTCGCCGTAGGGGCGGTGGAGGGTGCGGCTACGGTGCGGGGTGTCCAGGGAGCAGAGTGGTGGCGTGGGGAAGTGTGGAGGAAGCTCGACAGGGGGGGACGCCCTAGCGTGCTCTGGGAGCGCTCGGGCGGTGCGCGGCGCGCACTGCACACGGCGATTCTCCGGCGGGGGCGGGTTGCTGCGGGCTGCGGTGTACCAGAGTGGGGGCAGCGAGGTGAGGGAGAGAGGGGGGGCCAGGCACGGGCCAGCACGGCGTGGCTCCTCCACGGCCACAAGGCCGACCATGGCGCGGCCGCGCCGGTGCGTGTCCCCTCCGAAGCTTCTCCTCGACGCCAACCTCCCCTCCTCAATTTCCTGAGCGCGGCGAGGTCAGTGAAGCCAGAGGGATCGAGTGCAGGCATCAATTCGACGAATAACACAGGAATTCGATCAATTTGATTTCGGGTTGGATGAAATTGGGAAGAACACAGTGCATGACTGCAATGTGTTTGATGAAATGATTAAACCAAATTTGAATTTGAATTTCTGAAATTTATTTTCATAATTTGCTTCACATATTCAAATGTAGGTTTGTGGTGCTGTGGTGCAATTTAATTGACAAGTGTTGCACCACACACTTTGTGATTTCCAAAGATAAAGAAAGGTTTTTGGAATTTTAAATTTAGACTTTTGAAAATATATTTGGAGAGGGAAAGTGTAGGAATAAAATTGAGAGTGATTAAATATCACTCCACTGAATTTTGTTTGAAATAAAAAATGACTTCTTACTTGGAGAATTTTGGGTGTGACACTTGTCACATTATTTTTCTTACTTTGCTTTTATTTTATTTCTCTTCTTTTCTTCATATTTTTATTTAGAGCAAGCAACACACAATTAGCAAGAACTAAATAACACAAGCAACAACATGCAATCAACACATATAATTTAGCAAAAGTTTTTGTTGGCTCTCATTTTTGGAATAATAATACTTATTAATAATTTTGGGATGTTACACCTTCCTTCCTCGCCTGACCCCATTTTAGAGGGGTTCTTCGCGGTATCGACCTTCACGGTGCTGGGAAATGGCGCCACCGCCCGGTTCTAGTTGGATCGATGGATTGACGGGCAATCGGTGCGCTCCGTCGCACCGCACCTCTTCGCGGGCGTCGACACCGTGACTACGGAGGTCCGCCTCGTCCGGCAGGCCCTATTTGGCAACGCTTGGGTTCGTGACGTGACCGGTGTACTCACGGTGCCGGTCATCACCGAGCTCCTGTCGTTGCATGGCCGGATTGCTGCTCTCCCGCCCCTTAATGAAGAGGAAGACCGGCTGATCTGGAAGTGGACCAATGATGGCGTCTACACGGCCGCTTCGGCCTACAAGGCGCTGTTCTTGGGTCTTGAGACGTTCGCTTGCGGCAAGACCGTCTGGAAGACTTGGGCGCCGGGTAAGTGCAAGATTCATGCTTGGCTGTTCCTCCATCGGCGGCTCTGGACAACTGACAGGCGAGCCCGCCATAGACTCGAGACGCACGTCGCCTGCCCTTTGTGCGGCAACGCTCCGGAGACGGCTGAGCATCTCTTTCTCGGCTGCCCCTTCTCCCTTGCTGTTTGGAGGGAGATTTTGGGCAAGTGCGGCTTCGCTGCCCTAACGCCAAACTCGACGTCGCTCTCGGATTGGTGGACAGCTTCGCGCCGGAGATCAAGGCCAGCGCGCCGAAAAGGCTTTGATAGCCTTGTCCTCTTAATCATCTGGAAGATTTGGTTGGAAAGAAATGCGCGAGTCTTCGAGAATGCGCCGTCGACACTCCAGACGCTTTGCTCTTCCATCGCTAGCGAGGCTCACCTTTGGAAGCTGGCAGGAGCGTCTAGGCTGTCCACAGTCTGGAGCTAGCCTTTGCTGTTTTATCGTGGGGTTGTCACAGCAGATGTTACCAGGGGGTAACTTGAGATGAGGGGCAAGGCGGCTCTGGTGTCCAGGAGTTGGTCTAGCTCTACGGGGGAGAAGATATTTTTTACCCAGGTTCAGGTCCCCTCGATGGAGGATCCCTACGTCCTGCTATAACTCACTATATGATAACAAGTTACATGGTGCGCCAATGGCGATCGCCGGGTTTGGATGACTCCGGCGTGGGAGCTCTCTCTTGAGCTCTCTCTCTTTTCTCTATCTTATTTGGCCTCCCTTTCTATGACCTAGGAGCCGGCTTATAAAGACATCCGGGTCTCCTAGTCGCTTGCAAGGTAAGTCCAGGTTCTACCCGTACTCAGAGTCCTACTCTATCTCTTCTAGCTCTTCGTGTCCTCCAAGTCTTGGACTCCGTGATGCGTACCGCCTCCGGGTCTTCTGGAACCTTCCTCGTCTAGGCCGGGTTATCGACAAGCTCTCCGCCCATCAGCGTAACCCGGCCCATGATGACGATTAGCTGGCCTCGCCCGGCCTCCTGCCTGGCGAGTCATGCTTCTCTCTTCATGGGCCTACCGGGTTATAATCCCCCCATCAGTAGCCCCCAGGTTAACTTGGACGTCGGGTTTGGCGTGCTTTTCCTTTAACTTTCAAGCTTTATTTCTCAAGTGGAGCCGCCATCCTTGATGTCCGGGTTAACCTCCTGAAAATAAGATATACTCACAAAATATAAAGACCGGGTTACATTGCTTTCTTTTTAGCTAGGCCGGCTCTTCTTGGCGGTCCATATCATAACCCGGCCGCTTTCTACCGGGTTCATACGCCTCCGGTGTTCTATTCAACACTTAGTTTATAACATCAATCAACCTCCTAAAATAAAATAAGTAAATATTTAATGGGACAAAACCCGGGTTATAATTGCTAGGCCAGCTCATTTTGGCGGTCCATTTTAAAAACCCGGCTTTTCATCTGGGTTCATATGCCTCCAGGTTTATCTCAAGATCATCCCGCAAATCCTGCCAGGAATATTCCCATTTTCTTTTGTGGGTCCTCTGACCCGGTTTTTTATAGAGCCTACTCATACGGAGGCTGTGCTGAAGGATGCTCCAAATTCTTATGGTCCAGACTTGATGGAGCCCACTCTCATGGAGGCTGTCTTTCAAGACCCAGATTTTGAAGACCCATTGCCAATACCTCCAACTTACTAGTTCTCAAAAATATTAACCTCAATTTTTCCCGTGCATATAACCTGTAGCCCCCCAATCTCCGAGTTTATCACCTCACGATAACTTGGTGCTTGATGAATGAACATAAAACTTTGAACCATGTAGCCCCCAAGTGCCGGGTTGCATGCCTGCAGCGACCTGTGACTTCCGCATCTTGTACCTCTGAATGAAATTTTGAACTTCAAATACTGTAGCCCCCAAGTGCCGGGTTGTGTGCCTGCAGCAACCTGGGACTTCTTCACTACATTGAAAATTTTAGCTTCAAACTGAGTAGCCCCAAGTGCCGGGTTAGATGTCCACAGCCACCTGGGACTTTGATAATCTGCCCTGGATAAACTTTTGACTAGTGTAGCCCCCAAGTGCCGGGTTAGCAGTCCTCAGCCACCTGGGACTCCACTCAAAACATTTCTGATAAAAACTCGATAGTGTAGCCCCCAAGTTCCGGGTTAGCTTGCCTTCAGCAACTCGGGACTCACACTTTCCTTTTGTAACCTTGTAAAATTTGAAGCATTGTAGCCCCCAAGCGCCGGGTTGTATGCCTGCAGCAGCTCGGAGCTCGCTCTTCAATATTTGTATCACTTAGAAATTGAAGCCCCCAAGTGTCAGTTCTTTCGCCTGCAACAATTCGGGGTCTCCGAATCAATTGACTGTAAATATCCCCACTGGGACAATTGTAATATCTGGTCGAACCATCTGTGGCAACTCGTCAATGGTCATGAAATAATTAGAGCCGGCCACTGCCGGGTCGTTGTTTGGTGCCTGAAGCCGGCCGTAGACCGGGTCAACGATGATTGTTGCTTGATTATTTCTTTTCCTTGATAGCCTTGAAAAGCATGGAGCACATGGGTGTGTTTGATCCACGTGAATGTTTAGCAGCACTCGGTTTATTTTCTTCTCCTGCTGGAAATAAGGTCACGTAGTCCTCATCTTTTGCAAGAAACTTTTCGAACTTTGAAGATGCCTTGCTCCATGAGCCGGCTAGTACAAGCAATTTCTATCTTTGCCTGGCAAATCGGCCAATTCTGAAATCTTAGCTCTGATCAGACCTTTGCTTCTGCTGCCGGGTTATAGATTGATCGTGCACCCTGAGGATTTGCTTTTTTAATGAACGTGATATGTCGTTCTGCAAATCCTTTTGGTTTAGATGACCCTTTTGGTTTCTTTAACTGTGAGCCGGCTTTCGCATGGATTTTCTCTGTCGCAACTTCTCTGATAAAATCAGGGTCAGGCAAGTCCCAATGGGCCTCATGACTAATTGAATTTACAGGTGAGCAATCAGGCCATATAACTGCGAGTCACATCAAACTCAACAGCAAGATAACCAAGAATTATACTAGTGGCATAAAAGCCGGGTCTTGGGATTGCAGCTACAAACTATTCAAGTGAGAGCCCCCAAAACCTGGATCAATGTTTATAAAGTAAAGGCTTAACTATGCAACATTACCCCATTGATCCATATACTGTTGCGAAGCACTCCTGGGCAATGCTAACCGAATTTGCGAAGCGCTCTCGGGCCAAGCTTATATAATTTTTTACGAAGCACTCTGGGCAACGCTAACCGAAGTTGCGAAGCGCTCTTGGGCTAAGCTAATTTTTTGTTGCAAAGCGCTCCTGGGCATCGTTAACCGAAGTTGCGTAGCACTCTTGGGCCAAGCTAATTTTTTGTTGCAAAGAACTCCTGGACATCGCTAACCGAAGTTGCGTAGCACTCTTGGGCTAAGCTAACAATTTGCAAATAGTCGAAGCTGTGAGATGTTTCATGGATTTTCCTCCGGTAGGATCCATGTCTTCAACCCAACAATCGATAGCTCACAACAGGAGGACCCGGAATTTAGGATTCACCCCTCTGAATAATAAATAATTGACATGCTCTTGGCATTGATGATGCATAAGCCGGAGTATGGCGATTGAACCAAAACAATGATAATGAATAAGCCGTGATCGCGATGAAGCCGGAACACGACGATGGCACTTTAATGACGATCTTGTTATTAAGAAATCCATTGCGAGCAGCAGATAGCTCGACTTTGATAAATCCATTACTGATAGATAGCTCGACTTTGAGAAATCCATTGCAAGCGATAAATAACTCGACTTTGATAAATCCATTTGCAAGCGATAAATAGCTCGACTTTTAAGAAATCCATTACGAGCGATAAGTGGCTCAATTTTTAAGAAATCCATTGCGAGCGATAGATAGCTCGACTTTAAAAAGCGACCAGCAATCTTTTGGATGATATTTGTAAATTCTAGCTCATAAACTGAATATTTAGTTCTCGGGATTTGACTCAAAGGAGCCAGATTTAATTGACTGAATAAATAAAATATGAAATTTAAATATAAATGCAACTTAGCTGATTTTATTTTTCCTGCGTTGATGACGCTGGACCATCCTGGGCGGCCGCGACGACGTTGAAGACGCTTGCGTTGTTATAGAAGCCAGCCTGCAACCGGGTCATTCTCGCCTGAAGCCGGCCCATGGTCGGGTCATCGATTTTAAGCTAACCCGGCAGGCGGTCGAGTCGTCGCCGATTGTCGCAATCTTCCGGCGAATCCAACCACGACATTAACCACCTATTATATATTTTTTCTTTTCTTTCCAAAAACATGAGCAAAATCTCGTCGGTAGCACTCAAAGGGCAACCGTCCGGATAGCTTTATTATTTATTTATTTTTCTCGATAATCGGAGACGTGATTCCTTTCTCTCTTTTTTTTTTCTTCCTTGGAAACCTGGCTGCACATGGATTGGTGATCCACGTGAGTGCTACTAGCAATCGGTTTGCTTTTCTTTCCTTGTGCATACGTGACCCTGGCTTCTAAGTAGTACTGTACCATCCAACTTGCCTTTTCTTTCCTTTTCTTTATTGGGAGTTGACCCGACTGGTGGCTGTTTGACTGTTTTCTTTTTCTCTTCCACTGCCTTGGAAACCGAGATAATCCAAGTATAGCTGCTAGCTGCTCGTATGACCGATGTAGTTGCTGCTCCTTGTCTAGCCGGCTAGCCGCCGCTCCTCGTCTGGAACAGTAATTGGATACGGCAGCCAGATCATGATCCGATTCGCAGTGCTCTTTTCCCTCCTTTATTCTTATCGACTTCTAGTACTTCCTTCGATCCATATTAGTGGGCATAGTTTTGTCTAAATTCATATGTATCTAGTTAAGTATTTAGACTAGATACATGTGTATCTAGACAAAGTTGTGCCCACTAATGTGGATCGGAGGGAGTACTACTATTACTCGCATCTTCTCCAAAAAAATCGATCGGTCTTGAGAATAACTTGACCCACACATCGATGCCTTGTAGCTAATTGATTTTTTTGTTGGAGGCCGTGATGGACCTGGCCACATAATACTTTCCATGGTGCAATTCTTGCTGCAATTTGATGTTGAATTTTGGACCATCTCGATCCATCCTTGATCCGCTAGCAGTGCAATTTGTGAATCGGACGGCCGGAATCCATATCCCGATGCTGTCTTTGCTTTCGCTGCTGTTCCGCCGGCTTGTGTGTTACAAACTGTAGATGTGACTCCTCCAGACTTGGTTTCTTCTGACGGGTCTGCTTCCGGCTCTCAGCCAAAATCCTTGACGATGTGATCTTCTTGCCGGTTGCTGATGATTTTGTCGACGGCGATTTTCTCCATCCCTCGCAGCGCTTCTCCCTTGATGAGGACACACTTGGACGCAGGCCCCACGGTGGGCGCCAACTGTCGTGGGGTTGTCACGGCAGATGTTACCAGGGGGTAACTTGAGATGAGGGGTAAGGCGGCTCTGGTGTCCAGGAGTTGGTCTAGCTCTACGGGGGAGAAGATATTTTTTACCCAGGTTCAGGTCCCCTCGATGGAGGATCACTACGTCCTGCTATAACTCACTATATGATAGCAAGTTACATGGTGCGCCAATGGCGATCGCCGGGTTTGGATGACTTCGGCGTGGGAGCTCTCTCTTGAGCTCTCTCTTTTCTCTATCTTATTTGTCCTCCCTTTCTATGACCTAGGAGCCGGTTTATAAAGACATCCGGATCTCCTAGTCGCTTACAAGGTAAATCTGGGTTCTACCTGTACTCAGAGTCCTACTCTATCTCTTCTAGCTCTTCGTGTCCTCCAAGTCTTGGACTCCGTGATGCGTACCGCCTCCGGGTCTTCTGGAACCTTCCTCGTCTAGGCCGGGTTATCGACAAACTCTCCAGCCCATCAGCGTAACCCGGCCCATGATGACGATTAGCTGGCCTCGCCCGGCCTCCTGCCTGGCGGGTCATGCTTCTCTCTTCATGGGCCTACCGGGTTATAATCCCCCCATCATGTTTTGTTCTTCATGTACGTAGTGGTAGGGGAGCGGTAGTTTCGGGTACGCGCTCTGAGCTGGTTGGTGTCGCTGCTGTTCCCTTGTAAGGGCCTTTTTGGCCCCTTGTACTCTCTCTGTTCCTTCTATTGATTTGGCACGCAAGTTTGCGGTGCCCGAAAAAAGAAAAAAAAATCTGGCTAAATATTACCGCCTGAATATATCCATACACGTTCCGTACTGGATTCAAACTCGCGGTTGTGGGTTGATATTACCCGCTTCATATTTGTAGTTGGCATTATCATGGTCTCACTCCGACTCCCAGAACCCCCACACCGCCACTACACACATACTTCAAAAATAAAAGAATAGATGTTAAGAACGTTTTTAAAGACCCTCTTTGATTCACAATATTTTAAAATTCAGCCATACGAAAAGCGCATGTTTGCAGCTTCACACTCATTCGAATCCTATGGGATTTTGGTTTGTTTGACTAGATCACAAGAAAAAAAATGAGTTAGAGCATAGGAATCCTTACGGAAAAAAATCGTGTTGAATTTGGTCCTATGAAATACAGGAAAAAGCACTGAGGATCCTCTAAAATTTATGTGAAAATCTTTTCAAAGATGCCTTCACATGGTGCCATTTTGGAAACATTTTCTATGACATATGGCATTTTTGGATCAAGGGATTGAGAAATACAGGTTCATTGAAGTCTCACAGGTTTGTCGGTGCAAAATAAAGAACAATAGTACACGACAAAACTGCATGAATAGCAGTTTGGACGAAACAAAGAAAAAAGCCATAATACTGCGCAACCAGGTATTTTTTTCTCGGTATAGGGAATATATTAACACCAAGATGATACCAAATATACCTGGCCTCTGCTACAAACACGACAAGGTTGAAGTAGATGTTCAAATTCATAGAACTAATAAGGCATAGGAATCCAGTTTGTAGGAATTCTAGTAGCAACATTCCCTTGACCCAAAGCAGTCTATATGAAAGAAACTCTCATAATTATTTAATTCTAAAAATCGCATGAAAATGAAATTCATACACTCTAAGAGGGCCCTAGTATATTATATTAAAAACAACATTTTTCTCCATAAAAGGTATAAAAAATAGGAAGAAAAAATGCCACATGATCCTTGCATTGCTTGTAAGTTGTAATCCATCAAACTGAACCGAAACGACCCAACAAATCTTCCAGAAAAATCCTACTCCACCAAAAAATGGAGTAGAAACTAAGGAGAGAATCTAACCGACATATCCACTTTCAGAAAATGGACGAGTTACTCTGACAGCTGGGCCCACCAAAAATACTAAGCAAATAAATTGTAACCGGAAATCATCTCTCATGCTCTCTCTCCTCCTATATAAAGTCAAGTCCCTTCTCGCTGACTCGCCATTTTTTTTTTCTCGTGCGAAAACAATAAGAGAAATCCACCGGCAGAAAAAGGTTTCCGAAAAGTGAAATAGAACCCTCGTCTCCGGCGACCGCCAGCCATTGTGGACACTCGCCGGAGTCCGCCGACGGCAGCGGTGGTGTTTGTGGTAGTGGAGGCGGGAGGCGCCGTTCGTCGTCTGTGCTGCCTCCGTCCTCCGGTTCTCCCACCAAGCGCTCCAAGGTGAGCTCGGCTCGGGCTGGCTATTTCCTAGTCAGATTTAATGTACTACAATTGTTGCTTCTATGGAGTTGAAAAGTACACAGCTACCTCTGCCTATCTATTTTAAACAAGTGAAAGTTTTGCATGCGATGGGAGTCTCTTAAGGAGAGGATCTCTAACAATATCAAGAGCAGCACTATTCAGTGTTGGGGTTGCTTCATCTGGATCATAGGCGTCAGTTAGTCTTTGAGTTGTATCTACAGTCACCGCCTGTATCGCAGGGGCATTCTCCACAACATGCACAAGGAATTCAACCTGGCCTCTTGCTCCTCTGAATCCTGTAACACGTACATTCTTCAGATTCACGTATTTGTAATCACTCGTGGGTATTTCTTGTCTCAAAGGCCCATCATTTGAAAACCACAAAGAATAGAGGCCAAGAAACTGCACACAACAATGTCAAAGATTAGTACAGTTATTGGAACAAAATACTAGTAAATATATATATAAATACTACATGCAGGTTGAAAAATAACAGGTGATAAAAGAAGAGCCGATCGAGAATGCTACTCACATGTACTTCAAGCTTTTCAATGAAGGGAGCAGCCCTCAGAAAAGAAACTAAGTAGAGAATTTTGTCAGCGTCTTCATCATATATGATAAGCAGTATCTGCACATGCCTGAGCTGAGAAAACATGCGTGGGCTGTTTAACACCCATCGGGTCTGAAAGATAAAACAGTAAAGGTCATTGCAAAATGATGTGACGCAAACTAAATGATAACTCGAATATTGTTCCAGTGAAATACCTCTAGCCGTTGAAATGAAAACTGCAATGTCAGGTTTTGTAAATCTGGAAGCCCATCAAGAAGTGAGGCTAGTGCATGCTGAAAAGTTGTACCACTGAACCAAATTTTTACACTTTTCAGTTTGGAGGCACGACGTAGGGCAACAGGTATGAATGGTCCTTTGTAAACAAAGGTGGAGAGTTTTGCAGCATGGAAGTCTATCTTGGTTATGTCGCAGTGCATGACTCTCAGGTAATGCAGGCGGGACAATGGCCGAGTCACCTTGAGTTCATCCTTCAGATGGCATCTCACTATGCTCAGCCACTCAAGTTTACAGCAAGTGCCCAAGATATTGTCGAGATCCTTGCTCGTGGTGTTGAGTACATGGAGAGCAAGCTTTCTTAGGTTCGGGAAACCTACAAACTGGGCAGGAGGTGGTTTGAAAGACACAAAGCAAAGCTGAAGAGTAAAACTCCCCTGGAGTCTACCAAGTTGCGGAGTTGTAGCGGATTGGTTACCTACTGGGAAAATGCTAACTATTGGTCGGTAACTTGTGCAAATGTTGCACATTAGTCATTTCGTCACTACCACCGTTAAAATACTGACGTGGACAATATTTTTTTACAAAAAAGACCTTAACCTTCTATTTCTTCTTATTATTGGGTCCTTTAGTCCTTAGTAAGGGCGGCGGGTGCTAGCTCAGGACATGGGCATGCATCTGGTGCTACCCGCGTGATTGTACGGATCCCTCCGATCGATCGACGGAGCACCCAGGCCAGAAGGCGATGCACATATTATACGCAAGAGAACAGGACGGGGTGCGTGTGTGCGTTCCAGGAGAACTGGCTCGACGGCGTGGGGTATGTACGGACCAAACCAATCGATCGATCGACGGAGCTACGTACGTTGAAGCTCGCTCACTTAGCCTGGAACCACGCTGAATCTGATCAGTCACCTACGTACGTACTCCTACGTACATGGATCCCTCACCTTGCAATCCATCCAGCTAGCCTTTATTACTTGATCTACTAGCGCTAGCTAGTTATACGTACCTCGCTTCCTTTTTTTCTATCTTCCCTTTCGATGCACCGCCAAGCAGGCCTTGCGTGGCCGAATGCACGCACCAAGCGACGATGCTTTTCTCCAGCGAACCTGCTCTGCTCGCTCGGCTGTCCTTGTTCGGGCACGAGCGGAACCGCGGAAAAGTTCATGAACGCGTGGTTGGATTTCCTCTAACCGTTGAGGTGCGCTACGATAAGGCACATCGTTGATTGGAAACCCAAAAAGACCAAACAAACTAAGGACCGAGTAATAAGAAGAAATAGAAGGCTAAGGTCTTTTTAAAAAAAAAACATTGTCCACGTCAGCGTTTTAATGGTGGGAGTGACGGAATGACTAATGTGCAACATTTGCACAAGTTACTGACCAATAGTTAGCATTTTTCCAGTAAGTGACCAATCCGCTCCAACTCTGCAACTTGATAGACTCCAGAGGCGTTTTACTCAAAGCTGAATATGTTGTAAGCATGTTGTAAGCAGTACACACCTTCCTTGTCCAGAAGTTCAAACGGGAATCTGTAATCATCCCCATGCTTGAGGAAATTGGACGATGGGGCCAAATCAAGAGCTAGATTATTTGTCTGGGACGACATCGCAAACCTAATCCAGCTATTGAGATGGTCAGAAAGCTTGCTCTCCATTATATATTTGACCTCAAACTGGTCGACAGCCTTGCCGCGGTGCTTCTGCAGAACCGCATTGACGTGGTCGACGAACACCTGGGTGTGTTGTTGTTCCGCTTTCCCACCACCACGGCTACACATATCGGCGCCATTGAAGCTCAGCTTGGTGCAGGTTGTCCACACGAATCTCCACTCGCTGGACAAAACGCTGGACTGCACGACCTCCTTTGCGGACAATTTTGATAGAATCGTACACAGCAAATCCTTGAAGAGAGAAACAGAAACATACCACTTTATTAGTTGACAAAATCGGTTTACCCTGGAAAGTAAAAAAGCAAAAGGCTGATTTATGGACATCCATTACCTCTGGAAGGTCTTCGAGTCTAACGATCCGCCTTCCCTGTTCATTTTTCAGTCTCCTTGCTGGTCTAGCACGGACATGATGCTCCTCTGCCGTTGCCGTTCTTGTCAGATGGTTTCCCATTTTGTTTTGCTGCTGAACAGAAGATGGCCGCATCAGTGATCAGTGTGATGTTGAGAAATAAGAGGACAGTGAGCATACAAGTGCAGGTGATTCCTTCTTGTCAGAGGACTAATTCTAGCTGTTTTTCATACATAACCGTGAATTTCGAGGGAAGCGTCATAACTGACAGCCGTATCTTTACTGAAGTGATTAGCAACAGGCGCGAGGTGCTCTGAACATAACAGACGGCCATAGTCAAGCAGAAGAATTGGAAGACAGGAACAGGATTTGAGAGCAGAGGGCATACCCGCGGAGGCTCCGGCGGCTGCTCCTGTTTCCCCACTCGCCGGCCGGTACGATTGGTTGAGAGTTCTTGGGGGCGACGAACGGTTTTGGGGGGCCGAAATTTCTGGATGTGAAGGAAGGGGAGGCGTTGGGGTTGGCGTCGAGCTTCTGATGCGGGCAATGGATTCTCCTTTGGCTTCCGATGCCGGCAGTGGAAGGACGGCGAGGGCTTCCTCCTTTGCCGGCGGTGCCCTTTTTTTTTTTTGAAAGCTGCCGGCGGTGCCCTGTGTTCTCTTTTGTGCAGGAGACCGACTCCGAACGGAAGTGCTCTTCTCAGGACTATCCGACGTGTACACGTTTTCTGTGCTGAGAACGAACGTTTTTTTTTAGCAGTGTGTGTGTAAGGGAGGGGTGCCCAACTAGCGACTAGGGAGGCCCAGTACAATGGTACCCTTTCTCTCACCAGTAATCGTGCACGTGCAATGCACGTTTTAAATTTATTTCTCATACCTTTCCGGCTTTTTTTTCTTCTGATCATCTGACAAAATTTGAAGCTGACAAAACATCTATATGTAGGTCCAATTTTGTTAAATTTGATATCTGGTGGAAATACAGAAGTTCAATTGCATAAGTAGGTAACATGCATTTTTTGAAGAGAAGAAAATAAAATAGTGGTCATAGTCGCGGATGGCTTTTAAGATGCATAAAGAAGACAATCCAAAGAGAAGCAGGTGCATGAGCCCTGATGGTGCATCATGTCAACTGCAAAGCCAGTCAATTACTGTAGGCATCAGAAGAACGAAAGAACAGTTTGGGAGGCAACAACCCCCGAGTACTCTCGAACGACACATGTATATTAGACACTGCATTGTAAAAAAAGCATATATATTATCACCGACATAAATCTTATATACATCAAACTAGTATCATCTGGATCAATGTAAAATAGTAATCAAAGTCACCAGCATACAAGAAAACTGAACTACACACAGACACTTGAGTTATAGAATCTAAGTAATGTTAAATCTCTAAAACAAGCAGCTCATGATGTCGCCTCTGATGATCTACACCCTCTGTTAATGGTCTGCATTCAAATCGACAGTTCTGGAATCAGCTCATGATGGTCTCCATTCGTATCAACAGTTTTGTAACTCCTGATGGTCACCTAATAACTGTCAAGGGGAAATGTTTCATTAATAGCCAGATCATGACTACATGTGCATTCATTAATTGCCAGGTCATTACTACATGATCCAAAGAGGGATATATAATTACCTCACGATGCAACTATTCTTTGCACGTAACCTGCTACTTTTTGTCAGAATAATATCACACCACTTGCAAGGATCTGCAATGACATACAAATGGATGCAGTATAGTGGTTCCAGTTAATCTGAAGTTTTCTCTGGACATCGTATGATTAAATTATACTAAATTATGAGAATTTAGTTAAGTGAGGCATACACAAGAGGAATCGAGTAAAGAACTGACAGTGGGTGTTCAAAAGAGCATGAAGGAGAGGACATGCTATGTCTTTGGATCCATGCAAAAGTTGGCAAATCAATATTGGTTTGCCAGATATGTACAATTTCTAAACTCAAAAAGGTTGTAATAAGATCTATTTCATGGCTAAAAGAAAGAAAGCAGCAAAGCAGAACAGATCTAAACCTAAGTAATGAATAAGCTGTCCATAGGATTCAAGTCTGGATCGAGCAGCAAAATAATAGCACAAGCGCGCAAAGTAATATAATCTGTTTCATCAATGTATAATAATCTGAAGTTCAGCAATTATGAAGATAGTAATATAACAGATTAAGACATACCCGCGTGAAGGAATAATAATAAACCCGTTTCATCCCTCCAACACATCCCTGTACACAATGTTTTTTGTGCTTTTTCCCGTTTCATCAATGTCTTTATTTGGCTTGGCCAAAATCCGAGTGGTTTGCCTTGAGACACCCCTGGACAACGCAACATAAAACTGGCCGTGCGAGAACACAGGCTCCGGGAGGTAAATACCAACATTTGGAATCGTTTGACCCTGGGCTTTGTTAATGGTCATGGCAAAACTCAACCGGATCGGGAACTGTTTCCTCTTGAACTTGAAAGGAAGTGAAATGTCCTCCGAGGGCGACAAAGGGATCCTCGGTATGAACACTCTACATCCAGCATGTTGTCCACCAACAATCTCGGCATCGATTGCATTATCTTGGAATGCTCTAATCATCAATCTTGTTCCATTGCACAACCCGTTGTGAGGGTCGAGATTTCGGAGAAGAATGACAGGACAATTAACTTTTAGTTTCAAGACATGCGGGGGCAAACCATTGGGAGTGATGGAGTTTAGATAGTCAATTGTGTAGTTGTTGTGTGCATCATCCTCCACGGAGTCGAAGCTATAATATATCTTTTCTCGGCCAGGAAACCTATCGATCATCTTTTTATTCAGATCGTCCACATATTCATTCTTGGTTGAAAGAATGGCACGTGAGCTCATGTAGGACCCTGACGCGGAATTCTCATGAAGCAATGGGAAGATATCTTGGATAAGCTTATTGACTGGTTCTTCAGTGGGAGCATAAGGAATAACAATATCATCTGGAAGACGTACGTAATCGGCGTCGATCGTCTCTTCTGTCCCTTCACCAATTCTCAAGAGGTAACTGGAGAACCATGGGTTGGTCTGTGCCCTCATATTACGCTTGAGGCGTATCTTCCTAACCTTCTCCCACAAATAAGATCTTTGTAGCGTAGCGTCAGTGATATGCGCTCTCGTCCCACGGGTCACCACGGGAAGGACCTGTCTAAAATCTCCTCCAAACACCACGACCTTCCCACCAAATGGCAAATCACATTCCATGATATCCTGTAGGGACCTATCAAGTGTCTCCACTGTTTGACGCTTTGTCATGGCAACCTCGTCACAGATTATCAAAGATGCCCTACCCAGCAGCTTTGCGTACCACTCTCCTTGGTGAAATTGCACGTGCTGCTGTCGGTGAGCCTAATTGGAATTTTGAACCTGGAGTGGGCGGTGCGTCTACCAGGCATGATGGATGCTGCTATACCAGATGTTGCAGTTGCAATAGCTATTTTCCCCAAGGAACGAACCTTAGCAAGGAGGGCCTTGTATAGGTACGTCTTTCCCATGCCACCCGGACCATCGACAAAGAAAATCTGGCTCTTGTTGTTGACGACATGAGAGAGGATTTCATCAAAACCAGCACGCTGCTCTGTGTTCAGAGTTGTAAACAAATTTACGTCTTCTTTGTCATAAATGACCGACAACTCCTTCTGAACCTCTCTATAGTGACCGCTGGAACACTCGTCATCAACAGGATCCAAATCGGGGAGGCCATAAGTTTTTATATCCTTCCCCATCGAATGAACCAGATCCCTAATGTCTCTAAGGACCATCTGCTCTACTGCGGCCTGGTTGGACTGGCTACGACGGTAGTCCTCAGACATTGCCTCTAGGTGCTTCTCCCACAATGATGGATTTTGGTCACCTCGCAAAACACCAGAATGGTTGCAAAAAGCTGACATGGGTATACATATCGGGTACCCTACCATGAGGGTACCTGGTGCACGTGACGACTAAGACCCAATATCAAAGAGTCTACTCGAAGCCCAAGACAAGAGGCCCAAGAAGATGGAGTACCCTCCAAGACTAGACATAGGCATAGTCGGTTTAGGCTTTCCTTATGTGTAAACTAGGTCGGTTACAACTCCCGAGACCCAGCCTATTTAAAGGCTGGGAGGGGTACCGATCTGGGACCAAGCCATACACGAACCACCAAAGCTCTTGCGAGATCATCAACTCGCCGGAGCTCCCCTGTAATCGCATAATCCACAATCAATACCAGACAAGCAGGAAGTAGGGTCTTTACCTCCACCCGAGGGGCCTGAACCTGGGTAAATCTTTGCCTCTGCTTGTCAGCCGACGAAACTACCAGTACTACCACGTTCTCTCCCCATAATCTCAACCCTAGGTCCTTAACCATGGGATTTGATGAGGGTACACCTCGTCAATTGGCGCCGTCTGTGGGAAAGAATAGTGCTGGACTCGCGGTTTCTTCGGTTCCATCGGAAAACGGCGACTCGCCGATCGGATCTACAAACGGCAACTCGCCGGCTGCATCGACAAACCAGAACTCGCCGACTCAGGCGGCACACGGCAACTCGCCGGCTCACTCGACAAACGGCAACACGCCAGCTTCACCCGCAAAAAGCACATCGGATCCTCTGATGGATTTCGAGCCACACTCGCCAGGATTCCAGGAGGCCTTCTCCGATCTCGAGTCAGGTTTGGGTTTAACCGTTGGTTCGTTCAATTTTTTCGTCAACAAGCTTGGTGTGCAGGACTTGACGGATCCACGCCAACTCGCGACTTTCGCACCCGAGGCTCCATCGGCTGCGGCTCCTTCGACTGCGGATCTTTCCACTGCGTCCATACCATCATCGACCTCCAAGCTTGTTCGTCTGCAACAACCATGTCCACACGAGAGATGCGCGAGCTCATTGAAGAGCTCCAGGGCGAGGAGGCCGAATCAGCATACCGCACAAACGATCCCGAGCTGGATCTCCCACTCGAGGATAGTTTCGACTGCGGGATCTCCCTCAGCGACTTCGACGACCTCGAAACTCATATCGACAACCACGTCGACTCCGAGATCTGCGCCAACAACAACCTCGACTTCGAGACTCATAACAACCTCGCCGACGCCGAGATGGGCATAGGCGACGAAGACGTCGACTGCGAGATCCGTCCAGACGAACCACTCGATGAACATACAGGCTCAGACATGAGCCTCGATGAAGATGTCGAGTCCATGACGGGACTCGAAAGTACATACATATGCCCTCGGGTCATACCCCAACAGGTCTATGTGGCCATCGCCGCAGAAACATCAGAAACTGCGGCCAGTCGCAGGCCTACAGAATTCCCGTGCACAGTCACTATGCCGGACGGAGCCACAACCCTCACAATCACTGCTGAGATGGCAGCAAAAGCAGATAAAGTTATCAAGGAGTGCACAATGATGCCAGCAGACGCAACACAAGAAGAGATGTTGACCTTCCAGTACTTCAACTGGCAGGAGTCACTTCGACTGAAGCAGATAAGAGCCACACTCGAAGAACGCAAAAAGCAAGCTAGCTTGTCGAGTGTGCGCAGAAGACAGCTCTCCCTGAGCTCCACCGGGCGAGCAGACACAGGACGCAGATCAAGGTTGTCACACCTCTCGCCAGGCGAGAAGGCGGCACTCACCCGCAACTTAGGCAACTCCTTCATGACATACGACGAGGAAGGACTGCCGGTGCCCAAAACAGCAGCAGGTGCTCTCTACACCGCTGCAGCATACCTGGAGGCAATCAAGCCCCCAGCGGATGACCCCAACGCAAAACTACACCGCCAACAGATCAAATCACTCGCCTTAGCTGCAAAGGCCATACGCCAAGTTCCAAGAACTCCAGGTGGGAGTCGAGACCGTGCCCTAGTCGACGCACCTCGGGAAGAGCATAATCACAGTGGTCGTCGCCACCACTCGAAGGAAAGAAGCGGCTCGCGAAGGCGCAGGTCCAGGAGCAGATCACGCAGATCATACAGTAGCGACTCACTCTGATCGAGAGCCTGAGCCACATGGAGCTCTGTGCTTCACTCGACGCATCCGCGAGACACGGATGCCCAAAGGGTTCAAACTCACATCTGAACAGCCCAAGTACACGGGTCGACAGGAACCTTCCGGGTGGCTGGAAGATTACAGGCTGGCAGTTGCGTGCCAGCGGGGCACCAACACTACAGCCATGCAATACATACGACTCATGCTCGAAGGCACAGCTCGCGACTGGCTCAAGGCCCTACCTCCATCAACATACGACTCGTGGGATCACTTCCGCAGACTTCATCAAAAACTTCGAGCCTCTATGTGAGCGCCAAAAACATTCGAAGAACTGCGAGCCTGCGTTCAACGTTCAGACGAAACGTTGAGGTCATACATCAGACGATGGACTGAGATACGCAACTCAGTCGGGTAATTTCAGAAGACATGGCCATGGATGTTTTCGTCATGGGCCTCGCCAGGCAGACTTCAAAGAAGCACTCGGTCGCAAAAAGCCAACCTCAGTGGCCAACCTCTTGATGGTAGCGACTGAGTGGGCAGATGGAGAAGATATGGCGCGCACAAACGTGGGTCCTCACCCCGTGACAAACATGATAGCAGCAGTCGAAGCCGTAGAGACTCGTATAGAGACGACCGAAGGCGCAAGTTCAAAACGTCACTACGACGACAATAGACCCGAATTCATGGCGGCTGGGTTCTCTACACCCCGCAACGAACAGACAGAAGCGACCGACGGTCAGAAGATCGGGATAGTCGAGATGATCGCGGGACAGTCGAGATGATCGTCGAGATAGTCGAGACCGAGGCCAACGCAGTGATAGCTACAAGAGGAAGGACTGGCGCAAGTCACGGGCACAATCTGAGCGATCATTCGAAGAAAAATGGATGCTGATTGCAGATTCCACCTGTACAAGGGGGACGACGGAAAACTACGCTCCAACCACTCGATGAGAAACTGCAGGGAGTTCGACCAAATGGCGACTGATTACGTAAATCGCATAAAGGCAACAGCCGCAAAGCACAGGTGCACCCGTGCCTCAGCCAAACAATGCCTGTTCTGATGGCACCACCTCCACCACCACAGCCTGCCGCAGGCGGAAATCTCGCGGGTGCCATACAGCACATACCTCGGGTGGACGAACCACAGTACCCTCCACCCCAAGGGCAGATGTACATGATACAGAAAGGTCGACCTTCCAACAGGGAGCAAAAACTTCGCACTCGACAAGTAAACATGGCGGTCATGTCACCTCCTGCGGTAACTGAATACTTGAAGGGATCCGAAACTACAATAAGCTTCAGCAAAGAGGACCACCCTCCATCGGTTGTTCGACCAGGGCACTCTGCTCTGGTACTCGACGCGCAAATTGGAGGCTACGCCATGTCCAAGGTCTTCATGGATGGTGGGAGCGGCATAAACATCATCTTCGCAGATACGCTCCGCAAAATGAACAGGTCAGTCGAAAACCTGCCAAGATCTTCAAATACCTTCCACGGTATCGTTCCAGGGAAAGCAATAAGCCCAGAGGCACCATACAACTCGACGTGACGTTCGGGGACAAGCACCACTTCAGGACAGAGTCGATTGAGTTCGAAGTGGTCGACTGGAAGTCACAATACCATGCTATACTTGGACGCCCGACGTTCGCTCGATTCATGGCGGTGCCACATTACGCATACCTCCAGCTGAAGATGCCTGGACCAAAAGGAGTAATCACAGTCAAGGGGAACTTCCAAAAGTCTGACTCTTGCGACCGAGAATTCAGCAAAATCTCTGAGATGTTTGGCATGGAAGCAACACTCGCAGATCTAGCGGTCTCCAACGATCGAACACTTATGCCAGATCACAAAAAGGTGGCAGTCGACAGAGCATTCAATGCCACCAATGACACAAGATCGCATCAGGTGCACCCGACTGACCCGACCAAGACAGTCAATGTCTCGTCGAGTCTGCCTATCGCATAGGAAAGCGCGCTCGTCGAATTCCTCCGTGAGAACTGGGATATATTTGCATGGTGTCCAGCAGACATGCCAGGTATTCCCAGGGAATTCGCCGAGCACTCTCTCCAGCTACTTCCAGGTGCTAAACCAGTCAAGCAAACAATGCGCCGCATATCCGGCCCAAAAAGAACTGCAGTCGAAGCCGAAGTCGACAGGCTACTCGCAGCAGGATTCATCAGAGAGATCAAGAAATCACAATGGGTGGCCAACCCCGTACTTGTAGAGAAGAAGCATACAGACATCCTGCGGATGTGTGTAGATTTTACAGCACTCAATAAGTGCTGTCCAAAGGATCACTTTCCACTACCTCGAATCGACCAGATCGTCGACTCCACCGCCGGGTGCGCTCGCTTGTCCTTCCTGGATGCTTACTCGGGTTACCACCAGATAAGGATGAAGGAAGAGGACGAAGAAAAAACGGCGTTCATAACCCCACTCGGGGTCTACTGCTACACCACAATGCCTTTCGGGCTCAAAACGCAGGCGCAACCTATCAGCGCATGATGCAAGATTGCCTCAAGAAGCAGATTGGGCGAAACGTCCAGGTCTATGTAGATGACATCGTCATCACCACAAGAGAAGAAAGCACGCTACTCGATGACTTGCGAGAGACATTCGCAAACCTCAAACGCTTCCACATCAAGCTCAACCCGAAGAAGTGCACGTTCGGCGTGCCAGCCGGGCAACTCCTCGGGTATCTAGTCTCAGCTCGAGGAATCGAGGCGGACCCGGAGAAAATACAGGCCATCTTGACGATGCAAAGGCCTTCAAAGCTCCACGACGTGCAAAAATTGGCGGGTAGAGTAGCAGCACTCAGTCGATTCATCAGCAAGTTGGGCGAAAAAGCACTCCCGTTCTATCGACTGATGAAGAAGGCAGATAAGTTCGAGTGGACGCCAGAAGCCGAAGCAGCCTTCACGGACAACGGTACAAACTTCACGGCTGAGGAGTTCAAATCCTTCTGCAAAGAGCAAGATATCACGCTCAATTATGCATCTGTGGCGCACCCGCAATCAAACGGCCAAGTCGAAAAGGCCAATGGGCTTGTGACAAGTGGAATCAAGAAGCGCCTCCTGGTGCCACTCAAAAGGGCTGCGGGTGCTTGGGTAGAAGAGCTCCCGTCTGTGCTATGGAGCCTACGCACAACACCTAACGCCTCGACACAATTTACTCCATTTTTCATGGTCTACGGCGCAGAGGCAATCCTGCCATCAGATGTAAGGTTCAACGTACCACGGGTCGAAGCATACAATGAAGACAATGCAGATGAAGCACTCGAAGATGCAGTAGACTTGCTCGAAGAAGCACGCAACACAGCGTTAACACGTACAGCTGTCTACCAGCAAGATTTACGCAACTATCACAGCCGTCGACTGCGTACCAGGTCCTTCGAAGCGGGTGACTTGGTACTTCGACTGAAGCAGAAGAAGGTGCATAAACTTCCTTCTCCATGGGAAGGACCCTTCATCATCACCGAGGTCATAGGTGGTGGAGCATACAGACTGAAGCATGCGAAGACCGGCGAACTCTCCCACAATCCTTGGAACGTGGCGCATCTGCGCCGTTTCTATGCTTAGATTGCTCAGTCGCATAATGTAATAGGCTCATATGTCGGATGGCTGCAGGTTTCAGACGCGCTCTTTTCCTTACCAGGGTACCTAAGGGGACTGGAAGGTTTTTAATGAGGCGGCATGCAACCTAACATTCATAAATGGAATATGGTCAATAAATTCCTCATACTTTTCCTGTTTACTACTCGCATAGCTTATCAGCACAAAAACTTAGCCTCACCCGTATGCTCGGGGGCTGAGCTACCTCAAAACATAAAATCTTTTTGCTCTATCAAACACAATACTCCAGCCACACTCGAATACTCGGGGGCTGAGCCTGGAGGCATAAGTTGAAGCTTCAACTCTCATAAAAATCATAACCTCATTCGAACACTCGGGGGCTATGTAATTCATGATCTTTGTAAACTGTTCTTCAAAAACCCCACTCGACACACTCGGGGGCTGCATACATACAAGTGAACAAATATGTACTAAGTGGCAAATTTACACTCGGGGGCTGTTCCCTGTACATAAATACCCTAATCTTCTGGTTCATCCTTTGCTTGAAGAACAGGGCCCATAAGTTGCGCTTGATAGCAATCAAACAAAGACGATCCAGGCACGGGTGGACGAAGCTGCAAATTTGGACGTTGGCTTCGGAGGTATGCCATGGTTGCGTTGGCACCGTCCACAAGCTTCTGGGTGATGAAGCCTCGAATGGAACCTGTTGACCGGAAGAGGTCGAGCAACGCGTGGATTCCTTGAGGTTGTGGCCCAGTCGGAAAAACCATCTGGTTGAGTCGACTGAAGGCCGACCTGCACAATTCAAGAAGCATAGTGCTCCGCCACACCCGATCTTGTAGAGTCGCAAGTATGCGTGCTCGGTGCTTGTCCAATCGAAAGTGCTGGCGGCCATTCATAGGTTCGTCAGTTGCCATGTTCAACTGCTCATCCACGCGAGCCTGCTCCGCCTGGAAGTCTTGAACAAAACCTGCAACAACACAAGTTGGGTGAACAAAAAAATAAACAGGCTATGAACTCATAAGATCAAAGCAGTCATGCTTACACTCGAGCTGTCTGTTCACGATCTCCATTTCGCCAAGAACATACTCCTCCCGTTGGGTGGGTAAAGCAGGCCTGGCCCTCATCCTTTCCAGCTCGCTTCGGGCACTCGCCAGTTCTTGCTCCTGTTTCGCAAGTCGAGCCTTCATATAGCGTATTACCGCGGCATCATTCGACGCCTGAGCTCGCGATCGAGAAGGGGCATGATGCCGCGACGAACTGGATGAAGTGGCGGCTGGTCGTTTCTGTTCCAAGTATCATAAAAGTTTCATGAGAAACCAGTCACAAAGCTCAGACGAGCAATAACATACAGGTTCACAAACAGAATCATAACGAGGAACATAAATTTATACAAAGGTGGCAAAAGCACATGCATACTCGCATGGTCATAAGTTCAGTTACATCACAAGCGCGGCCGCTCTACTTCTCATACATTGACTCTGACCTAGCCCTACTCGCACGAGCGGCGACCTCTTCTGCCGGCGCTCCATGGTGGTCATAAAAGTTTCAGCCAACTTTGCGGCTGGCTCGTTTAAATGCTTTAGGGACACCAATTTCCCGCCAGGCTTGCGAGGGAAAGCAGACAGAGCGGCTTCAAAGTCACCCTCTATCCCATGACCTAAAAGGAGTTTGAGGGTGGTCTCTGAGCCGCGTACCGTCAAAGCGCGGGCAAAGTTCGTCATAGTCGAATTCCCGGGCCCAGGACATCTGCGAAGCCCTCCACAGTCGAAGGAGGTTCGCTGGAGGGGAATACATCCTTGAACACGGCGCCAAGCGTGCTCGTAGATTTGGCGAGTGCGTCCTTGGCTTGGGTAGAAACGATGTCCAGGTCGCCGATGGCGCGGTCAAGGGACAAATCGACACTCGGTTGATCTGCAGGTGTCGATGCCCCAACAGCTCCTTCAAAAAAGCAGAAGTAACAAAACATGTTACACACTATTCTGTGGCAAAAGAAGTAGGCAAAAAGTGAAAGGCTCGACTCACCGCCTACGTCTCGGGTGAGGCTCGCCAGGCGCTCAGCATAATTCTTCTCGCGCAAAGCGGCGGAGTCCTTGGCATCACTCAAGGCCTTTTTCGACTCCTCGCGCTCCTTGGCGAGTGTCTCTTCTAACTCTTTCACCTGAGATTCAGCATTTGCCTTGTCACCTGAGATAAGATGGGCAGATGTCATTCACAATCGACAAGGCAAAGACTTACAGAAACCCACGATACTTACGGGTGAGCTGCTCCATAACAGCGCGCAGATTATCCCTCTCCTGTTCAACCTGGACAAATGTTTTACCTGATTCCACCAGGTTGAGGTAGAAGGGCTGCACGCACACGAAACCCATATAAGCTATACAGAAATAATTACGGAAGGAAGACTCGACAAAAAGACACTTACGTGTTCAATCCAAGGCGCGGGCTTGGCAGCAGAATTTCCAATTTGCGGAGTCGATGTACTCGCAATATTGGCAGCCTCAATGGAAGCTGTCGTGGCTATTGTTTGCACAACCTCAGCCGCAACAGGAGAGGCTTCAGGCTGATCTGGAGTCGAAGCTCTCACGGTTGGAGGAGTTGGAGGTCGCACAGTCTCGGCACTACAAGTGACCGAAAGGCATACAACATAAGCAAAAGTACATAACTCACAAAAAATATTACTAGGTGCAAAAAGGAAGCAAACCTGTGCTCTTCTTCATCCTCAGTGTCGAGCTCGTCAAAGTTTGGGCCTCCAAAAGGAAGCTGCCCACTCGACTGAGGAGGAGGGGGAGCCGAGCTCAAGGGACTCACGTCCAGGGGAGCAGCTGTGGTAGTAGGAGAGGGAGCTGAGTTTCCATCATCCCTCACATCCGATTCCCTCCCGGGTGAGCTCGTGGAAGAAGACAAAACTTGGGCTGCCCGACGACGCTTGCGAAGAGGAACCTCGCTAACATCCTCACTCACGGCAGGCTCCTTGCCTTGTGCTTCCTCTACCCCTTCCTCTTCAACCTCTTCAGTGGGTGAAGTGGTAGCCGAAGGTAAAGGCGATTCATCCCTACCTTCGCTCCTACTGTCACCTCAGTTTCATAAGTTGGCCCATCTTCGGGAAGAGGAGGAAGAGTGGAGGCGGTCGAGTGGTCCTGCATACAAGATATAGAAGTCGAATGTCAAAAAGATGCACAGAAGGATAACAAAAATAGAAGATCATATACTCGAAAGATTTACTAACCTCTGGCAAAGGCTTTTCAGCCCCATAAGGATCGACTGGGCAGTCGACGTTGCAGGGCTCACTCTGTTTCGTACTGGTGATGGACCGCACATGTGTCAACAGTTCACTCCTCGACAGCTCCTCCTTGCTCATTCGAGTGGAGTCGAGGGGACCTGTGTACTCCCACATTGGGTGGGCACGAGCGCGGAGTGGCCATACCCGCCTCTTCACAAAGGTGGCAATCAGATGCACACCCGTGATGCTGTTCAGGAGCCCTCCAATTGTCTCCAGCATAGGCGCTGCTTCCGCCACTTCTTCAGTCGAAAGCTCATGGTCCCAGGGTTTCATCCTAGCGGTTATACCAGCAGTCGAAAATGCTGGGGCCACGTTTTGGTCCACTTGCACATAGAACCACCTCTTCGCTTGTTGCCCGCTGCTTTCTTCATCGTCAGCGAGCAGGTGGGAGAGCGCGCAAAGCTTTAGCAGGAGCAATGGAGGCAGAGCGCGAGGAGGACGATGGAACAGGGGCGGCGCGCAGAGCAAATGGCAGATAAAAAACAAACGACAGCGCCGTTCCCCTATTTACCACAAGACAGAAGCAATCGTAGCCGTTCAGATCCAAATCGTGCGTTACGCATGCAATCTAACCATACACGTGGCAAACGCGGAGGGCAACCGTCGCCGGCCACTCCGCCCACTACGCACGTAAAAAGAGGAGCCATCATCACGCTCGCGGAAAAAGTGGGCCCGTATAGTCAAATCAAAGTCCAAACGGCACCGTCTTCGGTCAGCTCTGCACAAATGGGCCCACATACGTGTCACGTCCCATCAATCGCAGCATAACACACGCCACGCGTGTCAGAAATCGCAGTCGCAATAAACGTCATCCCTGACGTCATTGAAGCATCTGTTCAGAAAATATGTTCGAGTATGCTCAGCGCATATTGGTCACTCGATTGCCCTGATTAGTTCGGGTGTGACAAAACTTTCTAAAGGCAAAATTGGTCACTCGACCGTTCCTTCGACTGAAGTCATATTACTCCCATCGGGAGCATGTTCAAAAACAAATTCTTCGATTGAAGATGCTTAGGATAATGATTGAGATTATCCTCCATTTACAAGTAATACAGCATAATCTCGGGGGCTACTCCCATCGGGAGCACTGTCGTGCACCCGATAGAATTATGGCACAAATTTTTTCAATTAACATATGCAGAGTAAGAAGAGTTTTGAGATTATCCTCTATTGCAAAACAATAAAGCACAATCTCGGGGGCTACTCCCATCGGGAGCGCTGTCGCGCACCGATAGTATAACGGCAAATATCAGTCGACAAAGGGCATGACTCGTCCAACAAAGTTCAGAAATCATACTCGAAACATTCCCGAGTTGCGTCAGTCGCAAATACCTCGGATGCTGCATGCATATTGCAAAGGTAAGACCCGCCAAACTTTCGAGCTGGGCTAAGGACCGTTCCAGCAACGTTAATCCTTACACTTTCCGTGTCAGCAGACATGATGAAAAATCCCGACGGACGCGTTGGGTAAAATTCAAATCTATACTGCAGATCGACTCAGTAAGACCTCCGCGGCCTAGTCGAATCTGACCAGTTTGTTCCAGATTCGAGTCCGCGGACTCGAGTTTGATTGAAAGCTAGTAAGGTTTTACCCGAATGAGTAGTTAACCAGCATAGCCAAACGTGTGCTATTCATACAGGAATTCCAAGTTATATGTACAAAATACAAAGCATACGACGTGCACTCACGAAAGAGTCCATGCCCGATTCTTCGAGTCAGCCAAGTTCTCGGGGGCTACTGACATGGGTATACATATCGGGTACCCTACCATGAGGGTACCTGGTGCACGTGACGACTAAGACCCAATATCGAAGAGCCTACTCGAAGCCCAAGACAAGAGGCCCAAGAAGATGGAGTACCCTCCAAGACTAGACATAGGCATAGTCGGTTTAGGCTTTCCTTATGTGTAAACTAGGTCGGTTACAAACTCCCGAGACCCAGCCTATTTAAAGGCTGGGAGGGGTACCGATCTGGGACCAAGTCATACACGAACCACCAAAGCTCTTGCGAGATCATCAACTCGCCGGAGCTCCCCTGTAATCGCATAATCCACAATCAATACCAGACAAGCAGGAAGTAGGGTCTTTACCTCCACCCGAGGGGCCTGAACCTGGGTAAATCTTTGCCTCTGCTTGTCAGCCGACGAAACTACCAGTACTACCACGTTCTCTCCCCATAATCTCAACCCTAGGTCCTTAACCATGGGAATTGATGAGGATACCCCTCGTCAAAAGCCTTCTTAGAGCATATGGCATCTGGAAAGTAGCAGACTCGGTCAAGCAGTCATCAAGGGACTTGTTAGTCTCTATGAGACCTCTTTGCTCACACGATTCTCTGAAATTAGAGCACCGCTGGCCATGCACAGTTCTCAAATCCTCAAATGATGTTGCACCTCTGACATGATGCATGAGCACTCTCAAGAAGTACCTCTCACCTTCAGCAGGATTCGCATACACAATTCTTCCAACCTGCCCCCGCCCTATTAGTTTTCTTCGCTGCCACTTCTTTTTACCCTTAATCCACCTATAGAACTCCGGGAACTCTTTGTATAAGAAGTTCCTTGCTCCAGAGTCCACCTGGTTCATCTTGAAATATTCAGTGAGCATGGTACTGGAAGAAGAGGGCCTGCTGACGACATCCTGTAGACTATCGCTCTCTTTGAATGCAATAGTCTGCATATTTTCCAAATGGAGCTGAAGTTGGAGAACAGAAGGAGAGATATACCGAACATTGGAAAAGCGCAAATCCTGAAGATAGACTCTTGTGGCCCCACGAATCTAGCATCTCTGTACTGTGTAATCTCATTGATTACTCCACCATCTACATCAGCTGCTGGGTCGACTGAGAATGACGCTCGATCATGTCCTTTATAGATATACTTGAATAAATACTTAACTGCCTTGATGCTAGAGCAAGCTTCAACATTGATGTGACAATTGTACCGCATAAGTAGACCAGGGTTGTATGGGACAACCCATCTATTATCCAGATCAGCTCCTCTGACCTTCACTACAGGACCATCACGTCTCCTCCTATAGATAGGATATGAGTCCTTTCCTTGCTGCGTAGCATCACAGAACTGCCGAGGATAACGAAATCGGCATTCACCATCTATCATGCAAGGACAATGTTTTCGGAGAGCACCACAAGGATCGTGTAGCATATGCTTCACCACCAGAGCATGCAATACAGGGTACCTATCCATGTTAGGGATTTCTGCTGATATCACCTTGTCATAGTCGTCTGGGTTTGTTAGCTTGCTGTCCGAGCGCATGATCAGAAGCATGTGTTCATGTGGCAGGCACCTCTTTTGAAACTCAGTTACATGGACATATGCAACAACCTCACCAAAGTACTTCTTCTGGATCAAAAGATCTTTCATACTACGCAATTTGGCCCTGTATACTCTCGCCACAAGGTCTGGACGGTCTTGCGGTGTCTGCCCGGGTTCAAGCCTGGATGTAATCTCCTCCCAGTGTGGGTTGAAAGTCATGGTGATGAAATAATCAGGCTTCCCATACCGCTGGACTAACGCCATCACATCAAGAAATCTTCGCTGCATGTCTCGGTCACCACCTGGAAAAGTCCGCGGTAGCACAATTCTCTTCCCAACCTGAGAACCATGTGTCTCGCCCGCATCCATGACGTCAACAACACCCTAACAAACAGATGAATCAAAACTTCAGTATCTGGTAAATGGAAAAGGTTTCTTGTTGGAAGGCTAACCGATCCACATTTTTATTCAATGTAGAACGTTATGATACCTGGTATAGATCGGCACGAATGAGCTTCTGATTCTTAGGCTTGGAGTAGAAATCACGTCTCATGGTCTCCATCTTGATATACATGTCAACAGCCCATTGCTGGAACCCGCGTGCACCAAATAATATAATGTTAAAAAGGTGTTTCCTGCATTGTAGCTTGAAACAGTAGTACTCCCTTGCGCTGACAAATTTTCTGGACTTTCCAGCATCGTCACCATCCTCCTCGTCCTCTTCACCATCTAGGACATGGTTCAAAAAATAACTCATCAGTAATGATCAATGAATAAAAACATGAACACGTTAGAAGCATCAGGACAATTACCTGCTGCATCATCCGTGTTTGATTCATCATGTACATTTGAAGTACGATCTAGAACTGGGAAGTCCTCACCCTCGGTCCCATCCTCGTTGTTCTCTTCAACAACCGGAGCCTCTCCGTCATATGGCATCCAACGGTTCCATCCTGTTTCTCCTCCCGGAAAGAATAATGGATACGCCAAAGGATCATAGCAACCATAGTATGCTCTGATGTATATGGGACGATCACCTTTGCCATGCAAGACAACTTGCCTATCAAAAGTGTTTTGTGGATCGCTCCCTTCTACCCACATCGCAGCCACCTGGGAAGCCGTGGGAGCATTGTACCTTCATTGGTCCAGCCTTATGTCCGTGTTCAATGAAATCTTATATTCTTCTATATTTGGAACAGAGCCCATGCTCTTAAAAACCTGGACATACGGGTTGTCCTTAAGTATCTCTAGAATCTTCCGTATGAGATTTAAATCAAGATCTGGAGACCGCTTTGCTCTATGTTCCAAGGTTTCATCAGTATCATAGATGTAGAGCTGCAGATGTCTAGGACCTTGACCACCAGGCACCAGATCATCCGCCTTGTAGTACAATGCCCCGTGTGCACATAAGGTATATACACCGGTTCTCGCCGCATTGCTGACCCTAGTATCGAGGGTGACCGCAAGGCTTGTGAAAGAGAAGTGACTGTTGAAATACCTTATGTGCTTTCTAAAATATTTTGCATCATCATCAACCTGACTTGTAAACAACCGGCGCAACTCTGCAGGAACTTCAGGGGTAACTATCTTGACCTTTCCTTTTCTGCAACAGAACGCGGGACCCTCATACTGGAACCTAATTGCATCACAGTGATTGCAATCTGGTACTGATCTCAAAACATGATGCTTCGTTGGTAGATTGTGGTACACGTAGTCATAAGGATCCACATTCTGGTTACTCGAAGCAACACCACTTGTCACTCTCCACGAATCGAACACATCTCCTGCCAAATAGATGCGCACAATTTAATATCAGAATACATCTATCTCAATAATTTTATCCAAATAATTTACCTTGGCCACGGTAAATCCTGGACTCATCATCATCATCAAATATCGAGTCTTGTTCATCTAGCTCAAAAATGCATGTAGTATCGGAATCTTCATCACCTGTTTGAACACAAGAAATCTCAGAAGTAATATTTTAATACAATCACAAATCCGCACAGGTAAATGTGTATCAACTAAATGAAACAACAGCCAATAACGTACTGCATCTTCAGGCTCCAAAAAAAAGTTTATGCTTGCATTATTTTATACATAAAGGCTCCCTTAAGATTGTGGCATGAGTAGTTACTCCATTTTACCTTCCGATGCAGCACAGTGTTCAGTTGGCTCAAAAATCCCTGTAACATTTGTTGCCGATCTCTGAGACCCCTCCACGGAACAAACACCCTTCTGTTTGTGATCAATAGTAACCCTGCTTACACCTGCAATTTTTTTTATGTAGGCACACATGAAATAATTAAGGCATCAAGCATAGTCCATTATTAGAAACTGAATCAAATCGGCTGTTTGTACCATTTGTTTGTGTGTTGGTGATGTTGCTAAACGGGGTACGTAATGAATTAGCTACAAAAGTCGGCGATGTATGAGACACGTCCACAGAATTAACACCGATGTGATTTGCAGCCTTTTTTTCTTCGCGGGCAATGTGTTGCATCTGTAAATAATCCGCCTTTTGTTGAAGCGTCAATGTAGCATACCACCCTTGACCACCATGTTTTATGATACCCTGTCGAATCTGATTAGAAGATGAGCCAGGGCGGTTCTCCATGTTGTCTATCCCTGCAGGAGTACATGAGAAATATTAGAAGACTCCCTCGGGTAAACATTATCAGACTCCATTATTGGACTCCATTATTTGTACCACTAATTTGTGAGATGTTTTATTCATCACCTGTTTGAACACATCAAAGCTCAGACGTACTAATTTAACACAGTGACAAATCTTATTGTACACCAAATTTTTTATTGTACAGAGAAGTCATAAGAGTATCCTGCCAGTGGTAACTATTTTTGTTTATCCTATTGATGATGACCAAATTACTCAAAATCGATCTGCTCCAATAAGGAAAACAGATGAAACTCCAAGAAGAGTTTTGATCCAGAAAATTTAATTTTTTTGGCATCCATAGTTAACATTCCTCTCAGTTTTCACATGTGTGGTGTGCAAGCTTTAAGATGGTACTCCAGAATCGAACAACAAAGAATGATAGAAAATTCACCCTCTGTTTCAGCTGCTGCCTCAGTTGGCTCAAATATTCCATGTGGATCAGAGTCTTCTTCATGGTTGTTGCGATCTGGATGATGTATAAAAACCAAGCCAAAACATCCGCACAAAATCATTATTTACCCTGAAGTTTGATGTGAATGATAGGTATATGATAACTTTGGTGTTTCAGATTACCTGTAGGGTTGTAGTGGCCTGACGGCTGTACTTGACTAATTGGTGTGCATGGTGATATCTGTCCGGACTCATTTGCTCCACTGACTATGACGGACTGGTCAGATGAAGGCAAGGAACTTCGTATCCCCTTGATGTAGACATGATTCCTAGCAAGGACAACATCTTTCTGTTCCGTTGTCATTTTTTAGTACGATTCCCTTTTCCGACGACGTTCCTTGTTTAAATATGCATCTGTAACCAATAATAAACAATGAATAGTAGCAGTATTCATTTATACTCCCAGGTATATATCCTTGGACTTGAGAAAAGAGTAAGTATTGGTAGGTATGATATATGTACCTGTAAATTCTTCAGAGGGACCATGGATATAACTTGTAGGCGTAAAGTTTTCTTGTCGTCCCTGCATACTGACAGTCGATGTCAACTTGGAAATGTGATCTGCATCCCTGGACTTTCTTTTGTATGTCATATCCCTATGCAACCAGTCATTCCCACTTTGTTCCTTCGTTGTAGTCCCGCTGCATGGCGTGCTTAGCAGTGGGTTGATACTGGATTGTGTTGGTACAGTCTGACTAATACATGTAATAGTTCAAGAATCAGAAAGCCTTTCATGTTATATGAAGAGAGGTATATATCTCAAGAGAAGTGAAATCAATAAGTACAGGCAGGTTTGTATTGGAATGGCCATAGATATAACATGAGTAATATGTACATAGATGTAGAAACACGTGTCATGACATCTACATGTACACGATAGCTAAAAAGGCCACATTATTTGTTACCTGGCAAAATAGATGATGGGGTACATGGTTGTGCCATTTTTTTTTTTTTGTAGCCGGGACATCCGGAGCTTCATTAGATATTCGTCTTTTTGTTCCGGGGATAGTCTTGCATACCAAACTTTCGCACTGTTTTTTTTCAGCACAACATTAACTTGATCTGGATGAGGTTCGTTACTAACGGGGCCTCCCGCCGTGGTCCCCATATCTGGCACACAAAAGATGAATGAGTAGACAATAATTAAGATGAGAAAAGATCAACGGGTAAGCACGGATTAAGAATTTCCGGAACAATAGTAGTAGGGTTTCAAAGTGTTACTACCAAGTATTTCCTGTGATGCAGACGATTGCGGCGCTTCGTCATTTACGCCAACAGATGCAGATTTCTTCTGAGATCAAGACAATTGTTGTTTCTTTATGGGTTCTGCTTTCCTCTCGTCGGATAGTCCGGCGTACCAATTCTGGCCACCCTGTTTTTTGTTCCCGACCTGATGGTGTTCAGAGCGTCCAGCCGTACATGTTGATTCTGGCGCACCGGAGATAAATAGGTAAACCATTAACAGATGGACTTACATACCAAATGTATGTACAATATATGTATGTGTAGTTGGACGGATACCGTTTGGAGTACTCATGGACGAAGCCTTTTTTTGTTGGCGGACTATCCGAAGCTTTTCGAGATATTCTGCTTTTTTCTCAGGGGTTAGTCTTGCATACCACCCTTGACCCTTGGTCTTTTTCTGTTGTCCCTGTTGATTACATATTGTAGCTGCATCCCCAGCAGTAGGGATATTTGTTAGGTCTTTAAACGGGGAGTGGTCCCCTGGTCCGGACGGCGAGGCAGAGGTCTGATTATTCTTCATCTAGGGAAGAATAACATGGGGCATCAGTTGATAAACAAACATAGAAGCATTAAAACTTGTTAGCAGAAACAATCGTCCTAAATAAAACAACATTCTGTCGTCATTAGTTGTATTATGATGCCAAGCAGATTTCAAACTGGTAGCTAGAAGCACATATAATGTTCTTGATACTATTTAGCAATATCAACAAGTTTCTTGAAGCTAAGTAATTAAGTCTGATCAGTTTCTCAAGCATCTAAAGAACAGCTGCCTTTGGTCCATACTCATAAACGTGTGCACAAATGAGAAGGATTTTGTGTGAAGACAGGAATTACAGCGCTGTAACATAATGTTCTTGATAGTATTAAGCATAAACGTCTGTTTGTTGAAGCTAAGTAATTAAGACTGATCATTTTCTCAAGCATCTAAAGAACAGCTGCATTTGGTCCGTACTCATAAACGTGTTTACAAATGAGAAGGATTTTGTGTGAAGAGAGGAACTACAGCGCTGTATCATTTCATTAAGGCTTATCATATTTATTCATAAAAATTGGAACACGACACTAAGATGTCAGAAAACAACAATGATGGAATTGGAGATGACTGACATTCATGCAATATAATTTGTGAAATGCAGTTAATATAATGTTATGCATGAATTAGTGCCCTGAAAATCGTATGCCGTTTGAAACTGAGTTTGAAAAGTACAGTGCAGTGAGGTAAAAATTCAGATGCTGTTGTTGATAGAAAAATACAGTCACGCAAACTTGCAAGACATGCATTCTTGTAAAGAGCAACAGTGCACTTAAAACCTCCTATTAGTTTCTCCCAAAAAAATTGCAACTCAAGAATATTCTCTCTATGGTAAGTATCACGAACACTACTCAGTACATCACATTCACAAGCATAGGAAATTCGAAATCATTTGACAACCACGCAATGGAGATTAAATCTAGCGAAATATATACGAAGTGGCAAGTACCGTTCAAGTGCCAATGATTTTAATGTACTATTTTTTGCAATACATGAGCGTTGCCAATTTTTATCTGACAGAACCATACATAATGCTAACTATTTCTTAACTTTAATTGAGGATATACGTAGATATCTGGCGATTGTCAGTTTGTCAAACAGTACGGACAATGGAATTGTCATGTTTTATTCTCAACAAGCTCAAACGGCAAAATGAGAAAATAAAACTATAAAAGGTTAGCACATTTGATGGCAAAATATACATACGGTCCTAGAAATTGCTCTCGAGGCCTCATGCTCTGCAGGAGCGGTCAATGTAACCGTACCTTGCAGAGTTACTCTAGCTTATAGAGACAAGCGTGGGCTTGCCGATGAATGTTTCTCCTTGTCGACCTCTATACCATTGTGACCATTGTCATGAAGAAAATGTTTCTCCTTCAACCCCTATGAAAACAAACTTCATTTCATCCAATTGAAGTAAAGTAATATATCTTTATATGTTGAATGTAACAGATAATTACAATAACAGGAGAGGATAGAATACATACTTCTGTTTTCGAGAACCTAGAGCTTACAACTTTAACTCCTGCAGAATACTTTTATTAGAAAAGGAATGATAGAGTTCAGTAACTTGGAATAGCGTATTGTGCTGGACACTATACAAGCTGTACAGCATATCCTACACAAATGAATTTCACGTCCGGTTGCTCCATATATTTTTGCATTGTAGTTTCTATATCACTAATCCTTAGCAAGCTGTACAGAATTCAGTCGGATGAGCAAGATGCAAGATGCACTACTAATGTTGTTTCTGAACTTTCCTATATGTCCATATTAGAGCGCCTGATTTAGTAGCATAGACAAATATATATGACCAAGCCGTAATAAAAGTAATTAGATATTAGCACCTTAGACAAATGTAGAGAACCAAGCAGAAACAGTTTTGCAAATTGCCAAACAACACTGAAATTATATCTTGTACAGGACATGCCATTTGGTCATGCCACCCTAAGCTTGTTTAGTTACCTGATCCATTGGCGGACGCAGCGGGTGGGCAGGGTGGGCCATGGCCCACCCAGAATTTTGGAAAAAAAACTTGACCCCCCAGGTATTCAGTCAAAAAAAAATCAGAATAGGCGACGGACAAGAACAGGCGAGACCTCGAGAGGACGAGGCGTCGAGGCGCCATGGCGAGGACGACCTAGCGCTCTGTAGACTGCAGCAGCCTGCTGGTCTCCCCCGCTGCCGGCTCCCCCGCCGCCGGCTCCCCCGCATCCAGACAACCCCCCCCCCCCCCCAACCCCGCAGCCCCGCTGCAGGATCCCCCGCCGTCGTAGGACCCCCGCCACCGGACGAGTGGACGACGCCCTCGATCTCGACCTGGGCCGCCGCCGGACGACCCCGCCGACTGCTTGGCTCCCCCGCCGCCGGCCGCCGCTGTAATTCTTCCACCGGGCACACCCGCAGTGCGGCAGTGGACTTCACAGTTCACACCCCTACCCGAGCTTGGCTCCCCCGCCGTCGGCCACCCCCCCTACCCGAGCTTCTCCGAAGGTATAAGAAATTATCATCCTATATGTTGTTTGCACTGCGGCAGTTGACGAGGGGTATCCTCATCAATTCCCATGGTTAAGGACCTAGGGTTGAGATTATGGGGAGAGAACGTGGTAGTACTGGTAGTTTTGTCGGCTGACAAGCAGAGGCAAAGATTTACCCAGGTTCAGGCCCCTCGGGTGGAGGTAAAGACCCTACTTCCTGCTTGTCTGGTATTGATTGTGGATTATGCGATTACAGGGAGCTCCGGCGAGTTGATGATCTCGCAAGAGCTTTGGTGGTTCGTGTATGACTTGGTCCCAGATCGGTACCCCTCCCAGCCTTTAAATAGGCTAGGTCTCGGGAGTTTGTAACCGACCTAGTTTACACATAAGGAAAGCCTAAACCGACTATGCCTATGTCTAGTCTTGGAGGGTACTCCATCTTCTTGGGCCTCTTGTCTTGGGCTTCGAGTAGGCTCTTCGATATTGGGTCTTAGTCGTCACGTGCACCAGGTACCCTCATGGTAGGGTACCCGATATGTATACCCATGTCAGTAGCCCCCGAGTACTTGGCTGACTCGAAGAATCGGGCATGGACTCTTTCGTGAGTGCACGTCGTATGCTTTGTATTCTGTACATATAACTTGGAATTCCTGTATGAATAGCACACGTTTGGCTATGCCGAGTATCTCATCGACTGTGTTTTATGATGATCAAGGGATAATAGCTTAGCAGGCCCAGTACACTCGACGGATCGGGGCTGGTTAACTACTCATTCGGGTAAAACCTTACTAGCTTTCAATCAAACTCGAGTCCGCGGACTCGAATCTGGAACAAACTGGTCAGATTCGACTAGGCCGCGGAGGTCTTACTGAGTCGATCTGCAGTATAGATTTGAATTTTACCCAACTCGTCCGTCGGGATTTTTCATCATGTCTGCTGACACGGAAAGTGTAAGGATTAACGTTGCTGGAACGGTCCTCAGCCCAGCTCGAAAGTTCGGCGGGTCTTACCTTTGCAATATGCATGCAGCATCCGAGGTATTTGCGACTGACGCAACTCGGGAATGTTTCGAGTATGATTTCTGAACTTTGTTGGACGAGTCATGCCCTTTGTCGACTGATATTTGCCGTTATACTATCGGGTGCGCGACAGCGCTCCCGATGGGAGTAGCCCCCGAGATTGTGCTTTATTGTTTTGCAATAGAGGATAATCTCAAAACTCTTCTTACTCTGCATATGTTAATTGAAAAAAAATTGTGCCATAATTCTATCGGGTGCACGACAGTGCTCCCGATGGGAGTAGCCCCCGAGATTATGCTGTATTACTTGTAAATGGAGGATAATCTCAATCATTATCCTAAGCATCTTCAATCGAAGAATTTTTTTTTTGAACATGCTCCCGATGGGAGTAATATGACTTCAGTCGAAGGAACGGTAGAGTGACCAATTTTGCCTTTAGAAAGTTTTGTCACACCGAACTAATCAGTGCAATCGAGTGACCAATATGCGCTGAGCATACTCGAACATATTTTCTGAACAGATGCTTCAATGACGTCAGGGATGACGTTTATTGCGACTGCGATTTCTGACACGCGTGGCGTGCGTTATGCTGCGATTGATGGGACGTGACACGTATGTGGGCCCATTTGTGCAGAGCTGACCGAAGACGGTGCCGTTTGGACTTTGATTTGACTATACGGGCCCACTTTTTCTGCGAGCGTGATGATGGCTCCTCTTTTTACGTGCGTAGTGGGCGGAGTGGCCGGCGACGGTTGCCCTCCGCGTTTGCCACGTGTATGGTTAGATTGCGTGCGTAACGCACGATTTGGATCTGAACGTCTGCGATTGCTTCTGTCTTGTGGTACATAGGGGAACGGCGCTGTCGTTTGTTTTTTTATCTGCCATTTGCTCTGCGCGCCGCCCCTGTTCCATCGTCCTCCTCGCGCTCTGCCTCCATTGCTCGTGCTAAAGCTTTGCGCGCTCTCCCACCTGCTCGCTGACGATGAAGAAAACAGCGGGCAACAAGCGCTCCGCCTCAACTGCTGCTGCCGCGCCTGATGCGGCGGCGAAGAAAGGGAAGAAGATTGCGGCGAGCACATCTGCGGCCGCCGTCGACCTCAAGAAGACCAATGGGGATTGGATGAAATCCACCTTGAAGGATGCGCAGCTGGACAAGCTGCGCGAGGAAGGATTGCTGCCACCTTCCGACCAACTCCTCGTCCGCGCACCTTCGCCCAAAGAGGTACTTCCCGAGCCTCGCGCTAACGAGCGCGTTTGTTTCGCGGAGTTTTTGCCTAGGGGTTTTTCGCTCCCCCTCCATGATTTTGTGCGAGGTTTGCTTTTTGCCTACGGGGTGCAGATCCATGATCTCACCCCGAACGGTATTCTGCACATTGCGTGTTTTATCACGCTGTGCGAGTGTTTTTTGGGTATTGCACCGAGTTGGGCATTATGGAAGTCCATCTTCATGGTCCGGCCAAACAACCGAGGTGGCCGAACCTATCCAGTCGGAGGCCTGCAGATCCAAGTGCGCAGCGACACCCGGTACTTCGCCCTGAAGCCAGTCGACTCGGCGCAGGGGTGGAGGAAGAGGTGGTTCTATGTGCAAGTGGACCAAAACGTGGCCCCAGCATTTTCGACTGCTGGTATAACCGCTAGGACGAAAGCCTGGGACCATGAGCTTTCGACTGAAGAAGTGGCGGAAGCAGCGCCTATGCTGGAGACAATTGGAGGGCTCCTGAACAGCATCACGGGTGTGCATCTGATTGCCACCTTTGTGAAGAGGCGGGTATGGCCACTCCGCGCTCGTGCCCACCCAATGTGGGAGTACACAGGTCCCCTCGACTCCACTCGAATGAGCAAGGAGGAGCTGTCGAGGAGTGAACTGTTGACACATGTGCGGTCCATCACCAGTATGAAACAGAGTGAGCCCTGCAACGTCGACTGCCCAGTCGATCCTTATGGGGCTGAAAAGCCTTTGCCAGAGGTTAGTAAATCTTTTGAGTATATGATCTTCTGTTTTTGTTATCCTTCTGTGCATCTTTTTGACATTCAACTTCTATATCTTGTATGCAGGACCACTCGACCGCCTCCACTCTTCCTCCTCTTCCCGAAGATGGGCCAACTTATAAAACTGAGGTGACAGTAGGAGCGAAGGTAGGGGATGAATCGGATGTGAGGGATGATGGAAACTCAGCTCCCTCTCCTACGACCACAGCTGCTCCCCTGGACGTGAGTCCCTTGAGCTCGGCTCCCCCTCCTCCTCAGTCGAGTGGGCAGCTTCCTTTTGGAGGCCCAAACTTTGACGAGCTCGACACTGAGGATGAAGAAGAGCACAGGTTTGCTTCCTTTTTGCACCTAGTAATATTTTTTGTGAGTTATGTACTTTTGCTTATGTTGTATGCCTTTCAGTCACTTGTAGTGCCGAGACTGTGCGACCTCCAACTCCTCCAACCGTGAGAGCTTCGACTCCAGATCAGCCTGAAGCCTCTCCTGTTGCGGCTGAGGTTGTGCAAACAATAGCCACGACAGCTTCCATTGAGGCTGCCAATATTGCGAGTACATCGACTCCGCAAATTGGAACTTCTGCTGCCAAGCCCGCGCCTTGGATTGAACACGTAAGTGTCTTTTTGTCGAGTCTTTCTTCCGTAATTATTTCTGTATAGCTTATATGGGTTTCGTGTGCGTGCAGCCCTTCTACCTCAACCTGGTGGAATCAGGTAAAACATTTGTCCAGGTTGAACAGGAGAGGGATAATCTGCGCGCTTTATGGAGCAGCTCACCCGTAAGTATCGTGGGTTTCTGTAAGTCTTTGCCTTGTCGATTGTGAATGACATCTGTCCATCTTATCTCAGGTGACAAGGCAAATGCTGAATCTCGGGTGAAAGAGTTAGAAGAGACACTCGCCAAGGAGTGCGAGGAGTCGAAAAAGGCCTTGAGTGATGCCAAGGACTCCGCCGCTTTGCGCGAGAAGAATTATGCTGAGCGCCTGGCGAGCCTCACCCGAGACGTAGGCGGTGAGTCGAGCCTTTCACTTTTTGCCTACTTCTTTTGCCACAGAATAGTGTGTAACATGTTTTGTTACTTCTGCTTTTTTGAAGGAGCTGTTGGGGCATCGACACCTGCAGATCAACCGAGTGTCGATTTGTCCCTTGACCGCGCCATCGGCGACCTGGACATCGTTTCTACCCAAGCCAAGGACGCACTCGCCAAATCTACGAGCACGCTTGGCGCCGTGTTCAAGGATGTATTCCCCTCCAGCGAACCTCCTTCGACTGTGGAGGGCTTCGCAGACGTCCTGGGCCCGGGAACTTCGACTATGACGAACTTTGCCCGCGCTTTGACGGTACGCGGCTCAGAGACCACCCTCAAACTCCTTTTAGGTCATGGGATAGAGGGTGACTTCGAAGCCGCTTTGTCTGCTTTCCCTCGCAAGCCTGTCGGGAAATTGGTGTCCCTAAAGCATTTAAACGAGCCAGCCGCAAAGTTGGCTGAAACTTTTATGACCACCATGGAGCGCCGGGCAGAAGAGGTCGCCGCTCGTGCGAGTAGGGCTAGGTCAGAGTCAATGTCTGAGAAGTAGAGCGGCCGCGCTTGTGATGTAACTGAACTTATGACCATGCGAGTATGCATGTGCTTTTGCCACCTTTGTATAAATTTATGTTCCTCGTTATGATTCTGTTTGTGAACCTGTATGTTATTGCTCGTCTGAGCTTTGTGACTAGTTTCTCATGAAACTTTTATGATACTTGGAACAGAAACGACCAGCCGCCACTTCATCCAGTTCGTCGCGGCATCATGCCCCTTCTCGATCGCGAGCTCAGGCGTCGAATGATGCCGCGGTAATACGCTATATGAAGGCTCGACTTGCGAAACAGGAGCAAGAACTGGCGAGTGCCCGAAGCGAGCTGGAAAGGATGAGGGCCAGGCCTGCTTTACCCACCCAACGGGAGGAGTATGTTCTTGGCGAAATGGAGATCGTGAACAGACAGCTCGAGTGTAAGCATGACTGTTTTGATCTTATGAGTTCATAGCCTGTTTATTTTTTTGTTCACCCAACTTGTGTTGTTGCAGGTTTTGTTCAAGACTTCCAGGCGGAGCAGGCTCGCGTGGATGAGCAGTTGAACATGGCAACTGACGAACCTACGAATGGCCGCCAGCACTTTCGATTGGACAAGCACCGAGCACGCATACTTGCGACTCTACAAGATCGGGTGTGGCAGAGCACTATGCTTCTTGAATTGTGCAGGTCGGCCTTCAGTCGACTCAACCAGATGGTTTTTCCGACTGGGCCACAACCTCAAGGAATCCACGCGTTGCTCGACCTCTTCCGGTCAACAGGTTCCATTCGAGGCTTCATCACCCAGAAGCTTGTGGACGGTGCCAACGCAACCATGGCGTACCTCCGAAGCCAACGTCCAAATTTGCAGCTTCGTCCACCCGTGCCTGGATCGTCTTTGTCCCAGTCGAACCTTGACGAAACATTCGATCACGCGAGGATATTGGTTGATTGCTATCAAGCGCAACTTATGGGCCCTGTTCTTCAAGCAAAGGATGAACCAGAAGATTAGGGTATTTATGTACAGGGAACAGCCCCCGAGTGTAAATTTGCCACTTAGTACATATTTGTTCACTTGTATGTATGCAGCCCCCGAGTGTGTCGAGTGGGGTTTTGAAGAACAGTTTACAAAGATCATGAATTACATAGCCCCCGAGTGTTCGAATGAGGTTATGATTTTTATGAGAGTTGAAGCTTCAACTTATGCCTCCAGGATCAGCCCCCGAGTATTCGAGTGTGGCTGGAGTATTGTGTTTGAAGAGCAAAAAGCTTTTATGTTTTGAGGTAGCTCAGCCCCCGAGCATACGGGTGAGGCTAAGTTTTGTGCTGATAAGCTATGCGAGTAGTAAACAGGAAAAGTATGAGGAATTTATTGACTATATTCCATTTATGAATGTTAGGCTGCAGGCCGCCTCATTAAAAACCTTCCAGTCCCCTTAGGTACCCTGGTAAGGAAAAGAGCGCGTCTGAAACCTGCAGCCATCCGACATATGAGCCTATTACATTATGCGACTGAGCAATCTAAGCATAGAAACGGCGCAGCTGCGCAACGTTCCAAGGATTGTGGGAGAGTTCGCCGGTCTTCGCATGCTTCAGTCTGTATGCTCCACCACCTATGACCTCGGTGATGATGAAGGGTCCTTCCCATGGAGAAGCAAGTTTATGCACCTTCTTTGCTTCAGTCGAAGTACCAAGTCACCCACCTCGAAGGACCTGGTACGCAGTCGACGGCTGTGATAGTTGCGTAGATCTTGCTGGTAGACAGCTGTACGTGCTAGCGCTGTGTTGCGTGCTTCTTCGAGCAAGTCGACTGCATCTTCGAGTGCTTCATCTGCATTCTTCATTGTATGCTTCGACCTTGGTGCGTTGAACCTTACGTCTGATGGCAGGATTGCCTCTGCGCCGTAGACCATGAAGAATGGAGTGAATTGTGTTGAGGCGTTGGGTGTTGTGCGTAGGCTCCATAGCACAGACGGGAGCTCTTCTACCCAAGCACCCGCAGCCCTTTTGAGTGGCACCAGGAGGCGCTTCTTGATTCCACTTGTCACAAGCCCATTGGCCTTTTCGACTTGGCCGTTTGATTGCGGGTGCGCCACAGATGCATAA
The DNA here is from genome assembly GCA_947311845.1 of Poa pratensis. Lineage (NCBI taxonomy): Eukaryota > Viridiplantae > Streptophyta > Magnoliopsida > Poales > Poaceae > Poa > Poa pratensis. The sequence goes on along the minus strand of CAMZMU010000116.1, from coordinate 23,453,548 downwards.
TTGAGCGTGATATCTTGCTCTTTGCAGAAGGATTTGAATTCCTCAGCCGTGAAGTTTGTACCGTTGTCAGTGATGATGCTGCTTGGCACACCAAAGCGGTATATGATGGATTTTATGAAATTGACTGCTGTAGTGGCAGTCGAACTTGTGATGGGTACTGCTTCAATCCACTTGGTGAACTTGTCGACCGCCACCAGAAGGTGAGTATGCCCTCCATGGGAGGATTTTTTGAGTGGCCCAACCATATCGAGCCCCCACTGGGCGAAAGGCCAGGCCAATGGTATTGTCTTCAACGCCGATGCGGGTGCGTGCGGCTTTGTGGCGAATTTTTGGCAGCCGATGCACCTTTTGACTATGTCCTCCGCGTCTTTGAGTGCTGTGGGCCAGTAGAAGCCTGCGCGAAAGGCTTTGGCTACGAGTGATCGACTGCTGGCGTGATGCCCGCAAGTACCTGCATGAATATCACGAAGGATGGCTTGGCCATCTTCAAATGCTATGCAACGCTGGAACATACCTGATATGCTGCGTTTGTAAAGTTCACCGTTGATGACAGTGTATGCTTTAGATCGTCGAGTGACGCGTCTTGACTCTGTGAAGTCTTCGGGTACCTCGCCGCGGAGTATGTATGCGAGGAAGGGTTGAGTCCAAGTTGGCTCGATGAGGAGTACCTCGACTGGTGGGTCCTCTGTGCTAGGTGTTTTGCTCTTGGCTGGTGCGGCTGATGCAGGAGTTGCCGCTTCTTTTTGATTGATCTGTGCTCGATGCGCTCGAAGAAGACACCAGGTGGCACTGGTGCTTTGGTCGCACCAATGTTGGCTAACTTATCTGCTTCTTCATTGCTCTCACGCCCTATGTGCCGCAACTCGCAGCCTTCGAAGCTGCCCTCCATGATGTTGTACAGTCACGGTAGGCGATCATGTTATCTGCGATTGCGTCACAAGCCTTCATTGTTTGCTGCACCACCAATTCGAGTCGCCGTAGATCATCAGTCGAGTGCACCCGAGGCTTTGGCCATCCTCATGCCATGGATCAGAGCCTCATATTCTGCTTCGTTATTGGATGGGAACTCGAATCCCATTTGTAGGATGTAGCGGAGCTTGTCGCCTTTTGGTGATATGAGGATGACACCTGCGCCTGCGCCTTCGTTTTTCTTCGAGCCATCAAAGTACATAGTCCAGGAATTGGACACATCTGGTGCTCCTGGGAGCTGAGCTTCAATCCACTCGGTGTGGAAGTCGGGTAAAACTTGTGCTTTGATGGCCTTCGGGTAATCATACTTGATGTCTCTTGGTGCTAGCTCGATGAGCCATTTTGCTACTCGCCCAGTTGCATTGGGGTTTGTGAGGATGTCCCCGATCCCTGAAGTGCTGATTACAGTGATCGGGTGCTCGGAGAAGTAATGCGTCAGCTTCCTTGAGGACATGAACACGGCGTATGCCAGCTTCTGATAGTGCGGGTACCGCTGCTTTGATGTGGAGAGCACTTCACTCAAGTAATAGACTGGACGTTGTATGCTTTGGGTGTGTCCCTCCTCCTGCGTTCGACCACAGAACAGTGCTCACCACCCTATTAGTTGCAGAGACATATAGGTATAGTGGCTCGCGTTCCCTTGGTGCTACGAGGATTGGAGGGCTTGTGAGGACTCGCTTGAGGTCCGTGAAGGCTGCTTCGGCTTCTGGCGTCCACTCGAACTTATCTGCCTTCTTCATCAGTCGATAGAACGGGAGTGCTTTTTCGCCTAGCTTGCTGATGAATCGACTGAGTGCTGCTACTCTACCCGCCAATTTTTGCACGTCGTGGAGCTTTGAAGGCCTTTGCATCGTCAAGATGGCCTGTATTTTCTCCGGGTCCGCCTCGATTCCTCGAGCTGAGACTAGATACCCGAGGAGTTGCCCGGCTGGCACGCCGAACGTGCACTTCTTCGGGTTGAGCTTGATGTGGAAGCGTTTGAGGTTTGCGAATGTCTCTCGCAAGTCATCGAGTAGTGTTTTTCTCTTGTGGTGATGACGATGTCATCTACATAGACCTGGACGTTTCGCCCAATCTGCTTCTTGAGGCAATCTTGCATCATGCGCTGATAGGTTGCGCCTGCGTTTTGAGCCCGAAAGGCATTGTGGTGTAGCAGTAGACCCCGAGTGGGGTTATGAACGCCGTTTTTCTTCATCCTCTTCCTTCATCCTTATCTGGTGGTAACCCGAGTAAGCATCCAGGAAGGACAAGCGAGCGCACCCGGCGGTGGAGTCGACGATCTGGTCGATTCGAGGTAGTGGAAAGTGATCCTTTGGACACACTTATTGAGTGCTGTAAAATCTACACACATCCGCAGGATGTCTGTATGCTTCTTCTCTACAAGTACGGGGTTGGCCACCCATTGTGATTTCTTGATCTCTCTGATGAATCCTGCTGCGAGTAGCCTGTCGACTTCGGCTTCGACTGCAGTTCTTTTTGGGCCGGATATGCGGCGCATTGTTTGCTTGACTGGTTTAGCACCTGGAAGTAGCTGGAGAGAGTGCTCGGCGAATTCCCTGGGAATACCTGGCATGTCTGCTGGACACCATGCAAATATATCCCAGTTCTCACGGAGGAATTCGACGAGCGCGCTTTCCTATGCGATAGGCAGACTCGACGAGACATTGACTGTCTTGGTCGGGTCAGTCGGGTGCACCTGATGCGATCTTGTGTCATTGGTGGCATTGAATGCTCTGTCGACTGCCACCTTTTTGTGCTCTGGCATAAGTGTTCGATCGTTGGAGACCGCTAGATCAGCGAGTGTTGCTTCCATGCCAAACATCTCAGAGATTTTGCTGAATTCTCGGTCGCAAGAGTCAGACTTTTGGAAGTTCCCCTTGACTGTGATTACTCCTTTTGGTCCAGGCATCTTCAGCTGGAGGTATGCGTAATGTGGCACCGCCATGAATCGAGCGAACGTCGGGCGTCCAAGTATAGCATGGTATTGTGACTTCCAGTCGACCACTTCGAACTCAATCGACTCTGTCCTGAAGTGGTGCTTGTCCCCGAACGTCACGTCGAGTTGTATGGTGCCTCTGGGCTTATTGCTTTCCCTGGAACGATACCGTGGAAGGTATTTGAAGATCTTGGCAGGTTTTCGACTGACCTGTTCATTTTGCGGAGCGTATCTGCGAAGATGATGTTTATGCCGCTCCCACCATCCATGAAGACCTTGGACATGGCGTAGCCTCCAATTTGCGCGTCGAGTACCAGAGCAGAGTGCCCTGGCGAACAACCGATGGAGGGTGGTCCTCTTTGCTGAAGCTTATTGTAGTTTCGGATCCCTTCAAGTATTCTGTTACCGCAGGAGGTGACATGACCGCCATGTTTACTTGTCGAGTGCGAAGTTTTTGCTCCCTGTTGGAAGGTCGACCTTTCTGTATCATGTACATCTGCCCTTGGGGTGGAGGGTACTGTGGTTCGTCCACCCGAGGTATGTGCTGTATGGCACCCGCGAGATTTCCGCCTGGGCAGGCTGTGGTGGTGGAGGTGGTGCCATCAGAACAGGCACGTTGTTTGGCTGAGGCACGGGTGCAGGTGCTTGTGCGGCTGCTGCCTTTCTGCGATTTACGTAATCAGTCGCCATTTGGTCGAACTCCCTGCAGTTTCTCATCGAGTGGTTGGATCGCAGTTTTCCGTCGTCCCCCTTGTACAGGTGGAATCTGCAATCAGCGTCCATCTTTTCTTCGAATGATCGCTCAGATTGTGCCCGTGACTTGCGCCAGTCCTTCCTCTTGTAGCTATCACTGCGTTGGCCGGTCTCGACTATCTCGACGATCATCTCGACTGTCCGCCGATCATCTCGACTGTCCGTCGATCTTCTGACCGTCGGTCGCTTCTGTCTGTCATTGCGGGGTGTGGAGAACCCAGCCGCCATGAATTCGGGTCTGTCGTCGTAATGACGTTTTGAACGTTTGCGCCTTCGGTCGTCTCTATACGAGTCTCTACGGCTTCGACTGCTGCTTTCATGTTTGTCACGGGGTGAGGACCCGCGTGTGGTGCGCGCCATATCTTCTCCATCTGCCCACTCAGTCGCGATCATCAAGAGGTGGCCACAGGTTGGCTTTTGCGACCAAGTGCTTCTTTGAAGTCTGCCTGGCGAGGCCCATGACGAAAGCATCCATGGCCATATCTTCTGAAATTACTCCAACTGAGTTGCGTATCTCAGTCCATCGTCTGATGTATGACCTCAACGTTTCGTCTGAACGTTGAACGCAGGCCGCAGTCCTCGAATGTTTTTGGGCGCTCACATAGAGGCTCGAAGTTTTTGATGAAGTCTGCGGAAGTGATCCCACGAGTCGTATGTTGATGGAGGTAGGGCCTTGAGCCAGTCGCGAGCTGTGCCTTCGAGCATGAGTCGTATGTATTGCATGGCTGTAGTGTTGGTGCCCGCTGGCACGCAACTGCCAGCCTGTAATCTTCCAGCCACCCGGAAGGTTCCTGTCGACCCGTGTACTTGGGCTGTTCAGATGTGAGTTTGAACCCTTTGGGCATCCGTGTCTCGCGGACGCGTCGAGTGAAGCACAGAGCTCCATGTGGCTCAGGCTCTCGATCAGAGTATGAGTCGCTACTGTATGATCTGCGTGATCTGCTCCTGGACCTGCGCCTTCGCGAGCCGCTTCTTTCCTTCGAGTGGTGGCGACGACCACTGTGATTATGCTCTTCCCGAGGTGCGTCGACTAGGGCACGGTCTCGACTCCCACCTGGAGTTCTTGGAACTTGGCGTATGGCCTTTGCAGCTAAGGCGAGTGATTTGATCTGTTGGCGGTGTAGTTTTGTTGGGGTCATCCGCTGGGGGCTTGATTGCCTCCAGGTATGCTGCAGCGGTGTAGAGAGCACCTGCTGCTGTTTTGGGCACCGGCAGTCCTTCCTCGTCGTATGTCATGAAGGAGTTGCCTAAGTTGCGGGTGAGTGCCGCCTTCTCGCCTGGCGAGAGGTGTGACAACCTTGATCTGCGTCCTGTGTCTGCTCGCCCGGTGGAGCTCAGGGAGAGCTGTCTTCTGCGCACACTCGACAAGCTAGCTTGCTTTTTGCGTTCTTCGAGTGTGGCTCTTATCTGCTTCAGTCGAAGTGACTCCTGCCAGTTGAAGTACTGGAAGGTCAACATCTCTTCTTGTGTTGCGTCTGCTGGCATCATTGTGCACTCCTTGATAACTTTATCTGCTTTTGCTGCCATCTCAGCAGTGATTGTGAGGGTTGTGGCTCCGTCCGGCATAGTGACTGTGCACGGGAATTCTGTAGGCCTGCGACTGGCCGCAGTTTCTGATGTTTCTGCGGCGATGGCCACATAGACCTGTTGGGGTATGACCCGAGGGCATATGTATGTACTTTCGAGTCCCGTCATGGACTCGACATCTTCATCGAGGCTCATGTCTGAGCCTGTATGTTCATCGAGTGGTTCGTCTGGACGGATCTCGCAGTCGACGTCTTCGTCGCCTATGCCCATCTCGGCGTCGGCGAGGTTGTTATGAGTCTCGAAGTCGAGGTTGTTGTTGGCGCAGATCTCGGAGTCGACGTGGTTGTCGATATGAGTTTCGAGGTCGTCGAAGTCGCTGAGGGAGATCCCGCAGTCGAAACTATCCTCGAGTGGGAGATCCAGCTCGGGATCGTTTGTGCGGTATGCTGATTCGGCCTCCTCGCCCTGGAGCTCTTCAATGAGCTCGCGCATCTCTCGTGTGGACATGGTTGTTGCAGACGAACAAGCTTGGAGGGTCGATGATGGTATGGACGCAGTGGAAAGATCCGCAGTCGAAGGAGCCGCAGCCGATGGAGCCTCGGGTGCGAAAGTCGCGAGTTGGCGTGGATCCGTCAAGTCCTGCACACCAAGCTTGTTGACGAAAAAATTGAACGAACCAACGGTTAAACCCAAACCTGACTCGAGATCGGAGAAGGCCTCCTGGAATCCTGGCGAGTGTGGCTCGAAATCCATCAGAGGATCCGATGTGCTTTTTGCGGGTGAAGCTGGCGTGTTGCCGTTTGTCGAGTGAGCCGGCGAGTTGCCGTGTGCCGCCTGAGTCGGCGAGTTCTGGTTTGTCGATGCAGCCGGCGAGTTGCCGTTTGTAGATCCGATCGGCGAGTCGCCGTTTTCCGATGGAACCGAAGAAACCGCGAGTCCAGCACTATTCTTTCCCACAGACGGCGCCAATTGACGAGGTGTACCCTCATCAAATCCCATGGTTAAGGACCTAGGGTTGAGATTATGGGGAGAGAACGTGGTAGTACTGGTAGTTTCGTCGGCTGACAAGCAGAGGCAAAGATTTACCCAGGTTCAGGCCCCTCGGGTGGAGGTAAAGACCCTACTTCCTGCTTGTCTGGTATTGATTGTGGATTATGCGATTACAGGGGAGCTCCGGCGAGTTGATGATCTCGCAAGAGCTTTGGTGGTTCGTGTATGGCTTGGTCCCAGATCGGTACCCCTCCCAGCCTTTAAATAGGCTGGGTCTCGGGAGTTTGTAACCGACCTAGTTTACACATAAGGAAAGCCTAAACCGACTATGCCTATGTCTAGTCTTGGAGGGTACTCCATCTTCTTGGGCCTCTTGTCTTGGGCTTCGAGTAGGCTCTTCGATATTGGGTCTTAGTCGTCACGTGCATCAGGTACCCTCATGGTAGGGTACCCGATATGTATACCCATGTCAGCAGTAGTAGATTAACATCATTTTTGCTGCTAGATTTGCCCAACCCGAATTGAACCAAAGAACCACAATTTGCTATATATTGTGTAAATTGACAATCTGTTGTCTCCAACTAGCAACCTATTTTCTTCCATGAGTTATGTGAAGAATAAGGTTAGAAATAGCATGGGTGATGAGCTCTTGAACCATTGCTTAGTGACATTTGTTGAGCGAGAAATGTTCTCGAAAGTAAGTGAAGATCAGATTGTTGAAACTTTCATGGCAATGCGAGAACGTAGAGTTATAAAAAAATCATAGTGATGTAATCTTCTATTTCTGCTATATTTTATCATGTAATACTTTATGTATGTGTTCGAACTATTTTGCATTGGAATCACACAACTTGGCCGCAGCCTCCAAACGCAACGCCACCTCCAAAAACAAGTCTCGGTGCTCCACGTGCTGCAGGGCCGACCATGCTCGTAGTGTTGATGTATACCGATAGATAACCTGCATAACAGAAACATTTTTATTGTTAAAAACTTGTCATTTCTACATAGCCACAGCGATCAAATAACGACAATCGCTCTCACCCTACTGAAGAGTTTAAACCTAGGATCCACACCGTTTAACCAGTTGCCAAAAATATTTGCAACAGTGCGCGGGGGATGTAAGGTAGAACCTATCTGGATGGCTGACCATATAGACCTGGCGAACTCACACTGGAAAAATAAGTGTGTAATAGTCTCGTCGTGTTGACAGAAGACACACTTTTTACTTCCGTGCCAATTGCGTTTGGCAAGGTTATCTTTTGTAAGAATTACTCCTCGACGAAGATACCACGCAAACACCTTAGTTTTTAGCGGGATCTTCATCTTCCAAATTTTGTTATTATCCTTAATATCGACTGGTACTTCGGGTAAGATTAATGCTCTATACATGGAATCAACCGAGAATTTACCATTCTTCGTAAGATTCCATTGAAATTTATCTGGACATTCCGACAATTGGACGGAATCCAATCGGATAAGCAAGGCATTCCAGGATGCTTTGTCTTGTTCCAAGTAAACTTCTTCTAAATGATACATTTGGTGGGGAGGTACCCAACACCTTAGCGATCGTGTCGCTCTTGTTTCGCACAATAGTATACATAGCCGGATATTGTTCTCTGAGAGTGGATTGACCTAGCCATTTATCCTCCCAGAAACGAATTTCCGATCCATCACTAATTGAGAAAGTTCCTTGTGGGAAAAAGAACTTCTTTGTAGCTATAAGGCCTACCCAGAAGTGTGAATCGCCAGGTTTCCAAAGAACCTGAGATACAGCTTGAGATCCTACATACTTTCTCTGCCAAACTCCATATTTAGAGAGAAGCTTGAAAAGTCATTTACCCAGCAAAGCTCTATTCTTAACCTCAAGGTCATGAACTCCGAGCCCTCCTTGGTCTTTAGGGCAGCAAACCACACTCCACTTAGTCAGACGATATTTTTTCACATGGGGTACGAACGCAGTCATTGGCAGTTGTACATGTCCTGTTTTGTTTTTTGCAGGTATCACGTTTATCTTTTTTTTTTGCAGCAATCACGTTTATCTGGTGTTTTAAACCAATACGTGTTTAACACATAAGGGAGTCTACATGTGCCACATATATCGTGTCAACATGTTACGTGACTATCATATATTATTAAATCCTAACCACATATTTTAGATCTAACTACTAAAATTAATTTAAATGATGTGGCTTAACGTGGTGGCTTTATTAGACATCTGTATTTTGCTTTTAGTATATAATAGATTCTGCAAAAAGATGGACCCCACATTTAGCTGTTCACACTATTCTCCCTCTCGCTTGTTTTTTCATAGGAAAAAAAGGGTTTCACACATCTACCATTTCCCCTTTCACCACTCGTCGTTCTCAAGTCATGAGAATACTGAATCATCATATATACACTTAACAGTACACTTCCCATGATCAAAACTAGGCGTACGTTGTAGTATAAATGAACATGTCGAGATGTAGTGAGGAAACATATCAGCCATGCTAGTTGTCCTCCCTCCCCGCAGTCTCAGCTCTTAATAATTAAGATGTGGGAGAAAAACAAACAATTTCGTCAATGTCCCCTTGAGAAGAAGTGAGTGTGTGAGTAGGTGAGCTTGCTTCGGTGCAAAATCAATGGCGATAGGGGCGTTGGTTGATGGTCTGGAGCCATATGGTGCCGACGAGGCTTTACCGATAGGGTGATGAAGGAGAAGACATGATTCGAAGATTGATTTGCTTATATAAAATTTGTATCCAACTGAAGTTATTATGAGTTGCCCAGGATGGTAATTTTGTGAAAAAATAGGATGTCTGACCTGAAACGCCAAGCGGATGAAGCATTCAAGAAGCAGGATTATCCAAATGCATCATTGTTCTATACACAGGTACATACTTGGTATATTCTCTTTGTATATATAGTGGTGGTACAACGACGAACCATGTTCCTTCATTACAATTTAGTGATGTATGACTAATATTAAGTGATTTTGGCAATGTGTAAAAAGTGTCACATTATCTCGTAATGCTATCACTAGTGTGCACATCTCGTCCCATATACAAAGTGTTAGCCAAACAGTTTAGACTGGAATTGCTTCATGCCTATAGCTACTGCTAACCGAAGATGGTTATAATTGATAATCATGTTGAAAAGCAAAGAATTGGAACACATTAATCTCCACAATCCATTTCATTGGGAGGAATTTTAGGTGGGAGTGGCTCAGTATCATTTTTCGGTCCTTGTAACCGTGGGACAAACGAGAAATTATAGTCCCATATACAAAGTGTTAGCCAAACAGTTTAGACTGGAATTGCTTCATGCCTATAGCTACTGCTAACCGAAGATGGTTATAATTGATAATCATGTTGAAAAGCAAAGAATTGGAACACATTAATCTCCACAATCCATTTCATTGGGAGGAATTTTAGGTGGGAGTGGCTCAGTATCATTTTTCGGTCCTTGTAACCGTGGGACAAACGAGAAATTATATTGGCCGAAAGTGAGCAGCGTTTCTGGAATGTGGCAATAACAGCAAGTTTTGACTTGTCTTATCTACTGCAGGCACTGAAGCTTGATAACTTCGACGCTAAGCTGTTATCAAACAGGAGCCTTTGCTGGCTTCGCATGGGCGACGGGCAGAGGGCTTATGATGATGCGACTAAATGCAAAAGGATGCACCCGAAGTGGGCAAAGGCGCACTATCGTCAAGGAGCAGCTCTAATGCTCATGAAGGTGCAATAGGAGAGTTCAGACAGTCTATTTCGTCACCCCTTTCACATTTGTTATTTGATTTCTCCGCGTGCTTGCCTTCTGCAGGATTACGCAAGTGCTTATAGCGCACTGTCACGTGCCTTAGAGTTGGACCCTGAAAGCGAAGAGATCGAGAAATTGTTCTGGTAAGAGAGATTCTAGGTTTAGCCATGATCGGTAGAATTCAGTCGTCCAGTAACATGTTGTGATCAACTTGCAGGGAGGCGATGGAACTGAGGTGATCAAGCCCTCTGCGTTCTAACATTAGAGAGAAGCTCGGGCAGAATGGAAGCTCTTTCTTTTTTGGTGTTCTCCGACAAAAACGCTGAACTTTCAATCATGGCGCCTTTTTTTTTTCAAGTGATTCATGTACGTACCGTGGCAGCAGCTTACAGCAGAAGCGGTTACTCGCTACTTACTTCGGGTTTTCTGGAATCCAAAATCCTGTTTGTACGGCAGTGTGGCAGTGGATGACAGAATTTGCTAAGCTAGATTGAAATGTTTGGCAGGAGATCATTTTTTATTAGTTCTGAAGTGCAAATCCCCATGTATGTGCAGTGAGCTGAACAGTTGCACATCTTGTAGCTGAATGGTAAATTAGAAGGAAAACTCATTACTGTTACGTTACTAGGGCATACCTAAATGCTGCCGCGCCACTCCCCAAATTTTGTGACCAGTGGCTGTCGATTTTGGTCGGTGAATGAGCTGGAGTGAGTTTCTGGCCATTGGAGTCGAATGAACTGCTAGTTCAGTGTTAGCATAGCTTAGGCTTGGTCGGAGTTGCTGCTCTCGTTTGGTTTCGTGGTGTTGGCCTGAGCTCTCCAGATCTTGTAGGTGGCCCCTATCGGAGATGGCCAAAAGGGATTTTATTTTCACATTTTTTAATGTTAATGGCTCTGATTTGAGCCTCCATATATGTAAGACTGGTTGCTAATTAACACGGTAATTTACAACCAACTGAGAAATAATGTCAACAGAGAAGCTCACGCGGAACGGGAAGATCTTTACCTGTTTTCTCAGACAAAAGCCGCTTAACTTTGAACTATGGTGGCCTTTTTTCTTGTAATCCGAGGATCGTAACAGCAGCTTAACCTTAGAGCATAACATGTTACTGGCTACTTATTTTGAGTTTTTGAAAGCATCCTGTTTGTATGGAAGAAGTGTGGCAGTGGATGATGAATTGAATTGGCTAAGTTAGAGTGAAATGTGTTTGGTAGAAGATTTTGGTATTGCATTTGCCATTCCCATATTTTGCATTGTCCAATCTCTGTACCCTGCTGAGTATGTAGGGTAAATTCCTGTATAGAGTTCTGGGGAAGCATCGAAGACTAGGAGTAAAGTTAAGAACAAAACATCATCGAAGGAGTAGCACTAGCAGTTAACATTCAGAACAAGACGACCCAGCAGGCTGTAGGGCGCTGAATCAAGAATTCAGCTCACATACACATACGCACGCAAACGACAGAGAGATAGAGATGAACACAGTAGATTGGTGCCGCGTTCAACGTTGCAGATTTTCCGATTTTCTTTCCTCTTATTAATAGGCTTTCACATCCTAACCAACGATCCTAAATAGCCACTAGTTGAATTTTGCGTGGCGTCACGCCACGCTATTAGTGAATTAATATATTTGTATTTTGATGTAAGTAAATCCTTTGTTTTTTAGCATTTTCGATATAGTTTGTGGAATGTCTGAATATTCATGTAAATGTTGGCCAAATTAGAATGTTCAAACATGTTTTTATTTTTTCATGAAGCATTTCTTTTCGAGCATTTTTTGTTATATTTTGTACAATATTCCAACATTTAATTGAAATTAGGAAAAGTGCATTTGAATTGTTCGCACATTTTAAGAAAATTTGAATATTCTATGTTTTTGTTTCTTTTTTGTACCATAAGTAGTTTGCCTGTATTTTTCTGTTTGTTTTGATATATTACCTGCATTTTTGCAGTGGATATATTCAGGGACATCGATTTGTCGACGATGCCAACATTTAATTGAAATTAGGAAAAGTGCATTTGAATTATTCGCACATTTTAACAAAATTTGCATATTCAATGTTTTATTTGTAGCATAAGTGGTTTGAATGTATTTTTCTATTTGTTTTGATATATTATCTGTATTTTTTTGCAGTGGATGTATGTAGGGACATTAATTTTTCGATGTTCTCTTTTGGTCTATTTTTTTTATGTTCAATGGGCCTACATTTTATTTGTTTGTGCATTTTTTATATGTTTGGTCGAATATTTAAATGTTTAGTAGTTTGAAATTTTCAAATATTTGCCAATTAAATATGTTCTAACATTTTTTGTTCCTTGCAAATAGTTGGATTTTTTTTGTGAGCATGCTTATATATTTTACAGTATCTCCATTTTTGAAGCAATTTGAAATGTTCAAAAATTGTTATTTTTTAATGTAAGTCTATAATGGGTGGAAATGCACATTTTTTCATTTGGATTTCATAGGTAGAGATTTTTTCTAAATTAAACTTTATATAATTGGAGCAAGTGTATGTAGAATTTTTCTAATTTTTTACGGAATTGAGACGTGTAAATATGTTTTCATGTTGGTATAATTTATTAAAGTTGGAAATGTGAACATGGTAATATTGTTGAGCATCTTCATGTATTGTAGAGTACCTCTAAATGGCAAGCAAATTGGAATGGTTATGCATGTTTGTATGTTGTGGAAATATTTGTTTAAGCTTCATAATCAGAGGATGTACAGTAGATGAGCATCAGTTAAAGTCAATATATAATTAGAGGAAATTCATTTGAATGTTGTAATAACATTCCTCAAATTAGAGTGGTGAAATGCCATAAATATTTTTTTTAACTCCATAATTAGGGAGAATGCAATTTGTGAGATATATTTTAGAGTGTCTGCGATTCTGTAGCAATTCGAAATGTTTAGACGTGTTTTTTTTTTTTTGAACATTTATTTCAAATGTGTTTTTTTTTTGGGAAATACTTTTCAAATTAGAGTAGTTAAAGGCCATAAATATTTATTTTGAACTCCATAATTAGGGAGAATGCAATATGTTAGATAATATGTGAGATAGATATATTTTAGAGTATCTTTTTTTTTAGCAAATTGAATTTTTCAGGTGTGTTGCATGTATTTTTGGTGAGAATTATGATATATTTTATCGTAAAGGAAGCAATTTGTCATATCGAGTATTTTCAGATATTTAGAAAGTTGGAATGTTTGGATATATTTGAAGCATCTTTATTTGTAAGCTGTGTAGTTTTGAATTTTGAATTTGTTGAAATTTGGAAGAAAAGTTTGCAGTTAGTGAAATCTTTTAGTGAGGCCTTATGTACTATTTGAAATTTGTAAGATTCGAATTTTATTTGGGGAAGTTCCAAAGTATTTGAAATGTAGATTTTTTTTTGTAGAAATTGGTCTGAAAATAGAAAAAGAAAACAGGGGAAAAAAAAGGCCGAGCCAGGCGCAAAGCAAGCGGCCCAGCCCAGCAGCAAGCCCATCTCGGCAGCCCAGGCCATACGTGACGTTATGGTGACGTCACTGCGGCCGGAGCTGCCGCGGCGGCAGCGACCGCGCCGGCGGCGCATCCGCGCTTTGTGGGAAATTTTCCAGATTGCTCTCGGTGGCTATTTTTATGAATATAAATTTTTTTTGTTGCATAATATATTTTGTGAATAGAGTGGTGACATTAGAGAGAATCAAGTTCAATTTGAGCATTCATTGAATTGTAGTCAATATATTTTGCGAATATAAACGGTGAATATGTTGTATTAGCATCTATTAAAATCAATCTATTTTTAGAGGGAATGAATTTGTGGTTTCTCTAATATGCATCTAGTTAATCATTATTTGAAATTTGACTACATAGTCAGAGAGTGTTAAGTTCAATGTAAGTGTTTATTAAACTGAATTGCATAATTTGGAGGAGTTTAGTTATATTGTCTCTAAATTTTAACTTATTCGAAACGGTATAATATGTTTTGTGTTTTTTATTAGATGTTTAATTTAATTCAATAATTGGAGGAAAATACATTGTATGAAGTTATATTGTCTCTAAATATTAACCTATTTGAATTGCTATAATATGTTTTACATTTTTCTATTAGATTTTCAATTTAGATCTATAATTAGAGGAAATACATTGTTTGAAAATTTATTAGATGCAATTGAAATTCAATCCATAATTGAGGGATATGAATTTGTATTCTCTGCAATTATTCATTTAATCAAGCATCTGTGAAAAATTTACCTTTAACATATTTAGAGGAAGGGCATTTGTTTTTTTTGAAATATTATACATTTTTGGAATTTAAAAAATGTTTGTTTGTTTTTTGTCATAAGTAGCAAGTATTTATTTCTTTTGATCGGTTGGATATGTTATTCATATTTTTCAGGTGGATATATTTAAAAATATTGTTTTTTTAACATTTTTTATTTTATGCAAATTGTTTTAGTAAAATGGTCCTACCTGTTAGAAATGCATCATTTTTTAAACATATTTTAAAAAAGGATATCATCCACGTTAATTCGTCTGATGTAGTCAAATATTATCGTCTGGAAATTATTGTGTTTTTTTTAATGCATCTTTTGTGTGGAAAGTTTGAAAATATGTTAAATTTGTATTTTTTGGATATATTTTTTGCATTTTTTGGAATAACGGATTAAAAGTTATGATTTTCATAATTTTCTGCATTTTATTGTAATTGTGAAAGTTATGACACGTAGGTCCCACACGTCAGGTTTTTTTCTTTTTTTAGTTCGAAAAATCGGCAGTGGAAAATGGAAAAATCTGACAGCGCGGGCCCGCGACGTGTCTTCATCCGCCGGCGGCCGCCGCGCGCTGTCGATCTCGCACCGGAGCAGCTGGGCGCGCGCGGGCCTGAGATAGTGTGGATCTGCGGGAGGAGGTGCTGGGGAGCAGAACGGGCGACGCCTCGAGCCATTTCGTCGCCGGAGACGCCGGCGGCGAGCGAAACGGCGGCGGCGGACGGCGGGAGCGGCGTCGACGATTCCAGCGCCCAGGCGGCGTCCCGTTAGCCGTTCGTCAGCGAGGAGGGAGGGGGCGCGACGGCGGACCTCGCCGTGGGCGTCGATGTGAGGGTGGAGGCGCGGAGCGGCGGTGATGGACGTCGGCGGCGACGGCGACTTCCGGACGCGCACGGAAGAGAGAGGAAAGAGATGAAGTTGTGGATGTTTTTGCTAAAAAGTCCCTGCCTTTTGTTGAAATTACATTTTTGTCCTTTTTGGGGGGTTTTTTGCAAGTACCGCACACTGTTCAACACTGTAGCAATGAACCGTGCGCACTGTTACTTAGGACAGTAGCTGGCGCGCGGATAGGCCGCGAAACGGCTCGTCTTTAAATATTACTCACTATATTAAGGCAGAGCACTTTGCCGCTGTGGTTGCCCCGCGCACTGTTCCTGGAACAGTAAGTACTGCTTCAGTAACAGTACTATTGTTGTACACTGTTCACGTGAACAGTAACTCTCTTTTTTTCCCTCCTGCTATATTCTCCCATTTTAGTTCACCCTTTTTTGTCACATTTTTTGTCAGAAAAATCCCTGCGTCTCCCACAAATTATACACATGCAATGTATGCGCGTCGCCCATTAGACGAATTTTGTAAAAAAAGTCCCCGGTTTTCCCCTTTTTTCCCCTCCTAATATACTTCTCCCCTTTTAGTTCACCCTTTTTAACCAATTTTTTTTTTAAAAAAATTCCGCATCTCCCACAACTTATATACATGAAATGTATGCGCGTCGCCCAGTAAACGAATTTTGTCAATTCTGTTTTTACAAAAAAAAACCCACGTTTATCACAAATTACACACATGTAATGTATGCGCGACTCCCAATAGACGAATTTTGTCGAATTTTCCCACAAATTATCATGTGTGAGCGTCGCCCAATAGGTTCCGTCACCGTGACCGGTTTCGAGTTTTGTCGACTCTAGCTTCTTAATTTTCGATCCAGATTCGCGCAAACATTTGACAAATTTTGCCAACTTTTTTTTTTAGAAAAGTCCCCGCGTTTCCCACAAATAAAATACATGAAATATATGCGCGTCGCCCAGTAGGTTCCATCCCCGTGATCGGTTTTGAGTTTGGTCGGCTCTAACTTCTCAAATTTGCATCCAACTTCTCACCACTATTCCACGAATTTTGTCAAATTCAACACGAATAATATATCAAATTGCTCAAAAAAAATGCTAACTATTTATGACAAAATACAAACATATTTTAACATTCCAAACATTTCTATATATGCGCGTCGCCCAGTAGGTTCCATCCCCGTGATTGGTTTCGAGTTTGGTCGGCTCTAACTTCTCAAATTTGCATCCAACTTCTCACCACTATTCCATGAATTTTGTCAAATTCAACACGAATAATATATCAAATTGCTCAAAAAAAATGCTAACTATTTATGACAAAATACAAACATATTTTAACATTCCAAACATTTCTAATAGTTCCAGCAATTCGACCAATTTTTACAAAACTACATAAGAAAACAAACACACCCCAAAAACTCTAATTGGGCGTGGCAAAGCGCGCCATTTTCTTTCTATTACTTAAGACGCGCAGATTTTACAAAAAAGGCTCTGCAATTCCCAAAAAATGCGTAACGGCCCTGCAACTTTCCCCTAATTCACAATGTGTTCAATTTTTTTGGGAAATCAAACATATATGAGTATTTTCCACACTTCTACCAACTACATAATATTCAAATGTATATGAAATTTTCCATACTTACACAAATTGCAGAAAATTAAAATGAACTACATCAATAAAACCACACGGGTGCGGCGTGTCGCCGCACGAAATTCAACTACTAGTAGTAATGACTGAGAACTCTGAACGTGCCATCCAACGTCCGCTCAGCCATCTCCACGACACTGCCGTGCAACGAAGCTCCGTGCCATCCCACGGCGCAACGTTCACCGGCTGCTACTACTAAGTCAAACTCGAGAACAGGCTCTACGAGTTGACAAATTTATTCAGCTAAGGTTAACGCTAACTGAAACTAGACAGCTGAACCTAAACTGAAGTTGTCCGTCAGGTTCAACACAGCCAACAGCACAACCCTTAACAGCACAATGTAGATGGAGAAACAACAGCGGACTGCAGCTAAACATACGAAACTACTTTACTGCCTACCCATGACCTCCTTCTCCTCCTTCAAACTGCAGCATTGGCTTTAATGATATGGACAACCATTTTAGGAATGGCTTGATCGCTGTCTTCGTCCTGAACCATGTCGAAGACACACATATCCAAACGTTCTATGCCAGCCTTTACCACGAAACCTTCCCAGTGAAACTTCTGCCTCTGATCCTCGTCACCACCGAGAGTGTACTTCACTGACTCCGTTTGACGACGACCAGCTGAGGTCGTCCACTCGAAATTCATCTCCTTTCCCACCTTTGGAAGATAGAGTAGGTACCCTGCATAAGGTACCTAGCGTTTTACAAACAGAAACGTGTTAAGTGTTAACCTACTTGTTGGTAAACTAAAAGTACACTAGCAGATTTCACAGTGAGAATTCAGCTGCTTACAAGCTTTGTTTCATGGTAGGCAGTGCCGTCATGGATAAGCACGAGCATTGGCGGACGCAGCGGGTGGGCAGGGTGGGCCATGGCCCACCCAGAATTTTGGAAAAAAAACTTCAGTCAAAAAAAAATCAGAATAGGCGACGGACAAGAACAGGCGAGACCGCGAGAGGACGAGGCGTCGAGGCGCCATGGCGAGGACGACCTAGCGCTCTGTAGACTGCAGCAGCCTGCTGGTCTCCCCGCTGCCGGCTCCCCCGCCGCCGTCTCCCCCGCATCCGGACGACCCCCCCGCAGCCCCGCTGCAGGATCCCCCGCCGTCGTAGGACCCCCGCCACCGGACGAGTGGACGACGCCCTCGATCTCGATCTGGGCCGCCGCCGGACGACCCCCGCCGACTGCTTGGCTCCCCCGCCGCCGGCCGCCGCTGCAATTCTTCCACCGGGCACACCCGCAGTGCGGCAGTGGACTTCACAGTTCACACCCCTACCCGAGCTTGGCTCCCCGCCGTCGGCCACCCCCCTACCCGAGCTTCTCCGAAGGTATAAGAAATTATCGTCCTATATGTTGTTTGCACTGCGGCAGTAGTAGATTAACATCATTTTTGCTGCTAGATTTGCCCAACCCGAACTGAACCAAAGAACCACAATTTGCTATATATTGTGTAAATTGACAATCTGTTGTCTCCAACTAGCAACCTATTTTCTTCCATGAGTTATGTGAAGAATAAGGTTAGAAATAGCATGGTGATGAGCTCTTGAACCATTGCTTAGTGATATTTGTTGAGCGAGAAATGTTCTCGAAAGTAAGTGAAGATCAGATTGTTGAAACTTTCATGGCAATGCGAGAACGTAGAGTTACAAAAAAATCATAGTGATGTAATCTTCTATTTCTGCTATATTTTATCATGTAATACTTTATGTATGTGTTCGAACTATTTTGCATTGGAATCACACAACTTTGAGAAATATGTATTAATCTACATTGTCATGAATCAATTTGCTGTTTATATTGTCATTTGCCAACTTTTTGTGGAGTGTACCCACCCTCCAGTTTTTTCCTGCGTCCGCCACTGACCTGATCAAGTGGTAGTGTGTGTTTTACATGTGTTACATTGGCATAATTCTCCGGTAGCACAATCATCCATGACACTTTTTAGTGGAGATAAGTAAGAGTGTAAATTTCAGAGTATCACGAACAATACTCAGTACATCACATTCACAAGCATAGGAAATTCGAAAATCATTTGACAACCACGTAATGGAGAGCAAGTCAAAGATTAGTCAGTTTGGTCAGTCAGAGTGTCGTTAACGTCAGGCTGTACAATGGCGATGTGCTGGCATGGGGAGTGGTACTATAGTTCAGAACCTGAAAACAAACAGAATCTGATTGTGATCGACAGAGACAGCTACAGAGCACAGGTAATGCAATTTAGATTCAGCGTACAAGTGCAATTAGGATACAGAGTACCAGTGCAATTGAGATTCAGAGTACACGTGCAAATCAGGTTCAGATAGAAGTGGAATTCAGATGAGTAATTCAAATACCTTAGCGATGGCCCGGGCAGTAGTGTACGATGGCAGTGGCAGCGGTCGTGGCTGTGCAGAGGTGGTGGCCTGTCCGGGGTAGTGCAACGGCGGCGGTGGCGTCCCAGGTCGCTGGAGGCGTCGTCCACCCTGCAGCGACGCTGTGCGGACGTGGCGGCCTGTCAGGGGCAGTGCAGCGGCGGTGTCCCTCGTCAGTGGCGTCGTCGTCCGACGTGCAGCGACGCTGTGCGAAGGTGGCGGTCTGTCCGGGGCAGTGCAACGGCGGCGGTGGTGTCCCCGGTCAGTGGCGGACAAAGAAGCCGTGTGGTAGGCTGCATCCGATGTCGGGGCGATGGCTGCGAACTGAAGGGCAGCGCTGGCGAACTCAGGGGCTGTGGTGGCGACCTGGGAGGCGGCGGTGGTGGCGACCTGGTAGGCGTCGGCGACCTCGGGCGTAGGCGTCGACCTTAATGGCGGTGGTGGAGACCTTGGAGGCGCCGGCGACCTTGATGGCGGCGGCGGAGACCTGTGAGGCGGCGGCTTCGTCAGGGGCGTCGTCGGCGAGCTTAACGGCGGCGGCGACCTAAATGGCGTTGGCGGCTTTGGGGATTTACTTGAGCTTGGGGATTGCTGTGTGCCAAGAGCCTTTGTGCAGTGGATCGCTGATAATGTTCACACTGATGAAGAGGTGATCAAGATTGGGTGTAAAATTATTCAGTTATCAGCTCAAGCTGTCACAGATACACTGGGAACTCCACACGGTGATTTGCTTGTTGACAGTGATGAAGATGCTGGAAAACTTGCATTTCTTGAAATCTTCGGGCTTAGTGAAGACCAAGGAGGCGGCGGGGACGTCAGGGCCGTCGGTGGCGATTGATTTTGCGGGTAATCGCTAGCATAGATCGGTGGGCATCGATGGGGAATGCGCAGGAGCGGGGGTTGCGGGGAGTCGTGGGCGTCGGCGGTTTGTTTTCGCTGTTCAGCGATTTGTTGCGTGTAGTGTTAAACTTTTTTGCGTTAAACATGAGAGGAGTATAGACCGTACGATAAAAGGGTTGGATGGCTGTGATTGTCTGAATCTCCGCCCTCTGGGTCTTTTAATATTAGTGGAGATAAGAAAAAGAAAAAACTAGGATGGTTCTCCTAATAAAAAATAAAATAAAAATGATGGTCGACTCCTCGCATCGTTTATAGGAATCCAAAAAAAAAAAATAACTGAGCAGATGTAGAAAACTTATTTTTATTTTGGGTCACATAACTATCGAGTACTTTATATATCCGTGTTGTTGCGTTTGTCCGAGTGGTCCACAAACGACGAAAATCCATCTTTTCCCTACCTCTATCTCGATGAGAGGACACAAAAAAGCTCCTTTTAACGGTTGCGTAATCATTCGATTAAGTATTAAATGAGTCCATCTAAAGTTTGAGGTAGGATAGGTTGACCTAGAAAAGAACCTGCCATCCAACATTCTTCCGTTCTTGTCTTCTCGGATGACCACATTATCATGGTTTCCTGAAGTTATTGTCTTTTGCAGAATAACATGGTTGACGATAACTTTCAACGAATTCAAATTGTAGAGAACAAATAATCAACGACAAGATGCCTAGCATCGGCTAATGGAATTTATTTACCCCATCACCGCGAAAAAAATCGAATACCACTTGACATAACAAACTTTACAACTAAGAGACATATGGCTAGGACCAAGAAGAAGGGAAGGCGGCCTTTGTTGAGCTACCAAAGTTGGCATCTCAGCCTAGTTAGAACCGTATCAATCCTTGAATGCAATTTTGCCACATGTAGAGCAAATGGCATACAAGCATATCCATGACCAGTCCTCGAGTGGATCAAAACATATTTGATGTTCTCGGATGGTTATGCAGCGAATCTGAGTAAAGTAATAAATCTTTCAATCACGTGAATAAACGAGCTCAAGATTCACGACTATTACATATGGCTTGCATCTGTACCGCCGGTCATGTTCGAGGCTATGTCCCTAAATATATTTGGCAAGTGCTGATAGAGTTGAGCCATTTATTCTGCCGATTTTGTACTAAAGAACTATATCCCGAGGTGATAGAATAGATGGAAGAGAAAGCACCCGAGTTGCTCTACAAAGTAGAAATGATCTTACCGCTAATCCAATGCGACATCTCCTTTTGCACCTCCCATATGAGGAACAGATGGGTGGCCTTGTGCATAACATGTGAATTGAGAGAGAATCTTAAGAATAAATGTAAAATTGAATCATCCACAGCTGAGGCATACATCCAGTAGGAGGTGTCAAACTTAGAACTTATCTTGTGCGATTAGGTCAAGGGAAACATTTTCTATGGCATATGACATTTTAGAGAGAAAAAATTATGACATACGACATTTATGGACAAGGGACTGAGAAATGCAGGGTCATACGAGTACGACAGATTTGTTGGGTCAAAACAGAAAACAAACTCACAAGAAAACTACATGAATGGTAGTTTGAATGAAACACATATAACACGAATTCTTATCATGCCCGACTAGGTTTTAAAAGAAGATTGGATTATAAGTTCAAATTTAATGGAATAATAAGGTACATGAACATTTCCTAACAATTATGGTACCAACGTTTCTTGATCCAAAATTCCTATGAAACTCATACAGTACAATAGTACATTCGAAGAGGGTCCTAATATATTCTATAGGAAGCAATATTTTATTTTCTCGGTAAAAAGTATCATAAAGTAGAGAGAAAATAAGGTCACGTGATCTTTTCCTTGGTTGCGGACTTGTGGTCCATCAAACTGAACAGAAACTAAAACCTGTTATCCAGTCTTGCTTTAAAAAAACTGAACAGAAACAACCCAACAAAAAAAATCCTAGAAACCGACATATCGACTTTCAGAAAGTGGAAGCGAGTTACTCTGACAGGTGGCCCCACGAAATCATCTCCTCCTATAAAGTCAAGTCCCCTTCTCCGCTGACTCACCATTTCTTTCCTCGCGTCAAAACAATAACTGAAAAAGATTTCCCAAAAGAGAAACAGAACCCTCGTCTCGGGCGACCGCCAGCCATGGTGGACACTCGCCGGGGTTCCGCCGACGGCAGCGGCGGTAGCGGGGGAAGTGGCGGAGGGAAGCGCCCGGCGTCACCTTCGCCGCCTCCGTCCCCGGTTCTTCCGCCAAGCGCTCCAAGGTGAGCTCGGGCCGGGACGGCTTTCTCCCCGCGCGAGAACTCCGTGTCGGTTTGGACGTCTCGGGTTGACCCAACCTGGCCTCGCAGGCGGAGGTGGCGGCGAAGGGGGATGCGGAGCCGGGGACGCCCGAGAAGGAGGCGCCCGTGGCCGCGGCCGCGGCCGCGGGGGACCGAGCTCGATGTCTCCTAGGGCGCCGTGGAACAGCCCGGTGAAGGGGGCGCCGGCCGCGACTGGGTTGCGGGCGGTGGAGCCGAAGCCGTGGGCGAGGCTGATATCGCACGGCCAGAAGGTGCGTGAGTTCGTTGGGACTTTGGGGTTCTTGAGTTCTTGCAGGTTCTCCATTCTCGTCAGGAATCCCCTTTGGAATTCCGTCTTTCGCTCGTTGCGAGCGAATGCTCGGTTTCTAGATGGTTCATGGCGTTCGTTGGCGGTTGGCCTCCGTGTCGTACGTTTTAGAGCTCGTTTGCATCGGTTTCTCATGGCTCGTCGCCTCCAGGTTCACTCGAATGCGATGTCTGCGTGGTTTCTTGCGTGGTATCGAGTCAAAACGCGCCAGGATTTGATGGTATTGGCGATTTGATGGTTTGAGTGTAGCGACTGTGCACTTGAGGTTTAAGCAAAACCATGTATTGGGGGCAGTTGACTTCTTGACTTCTCTAATCGCCAACAGTTCGTCACGATTCCATCTTTTTCCTCGTTTGGGGCGAATGCCTCTGTTTTGTAGAGCTCGCTTGCATCTGTTTTTTATGGTTCGGGGTCTTCACTTTAGTTGGTAGAACGAATTCAACACGTCTGCCTTTATTTGGTGGTTCTTGGAGTTTGCTTGCGTCAAGAGCGCCTACTGTTGATTCAGCAAAACAATGTAGCGCTTGATTCATGATTAACCACTCACAGAAAGGCGCAGCGCGAGTGAACTCCTGGTGATTTTTCTCTTAGTTTGAAGATTCCATTGCAAGCCTTTCTGTGTGTTTTTGCAAAATTTGTTCGTAACATCTTGGCGAGAACTTTAGCACATCGAATGTGAAAGATTGTATGACCATCGTCTGCTGATTCTAACGCGTTCCTTCTTTATTTTCACCTATGTATGAATCACCTTAATCGCTACCTGATGCCAACCACCACTTATTGCAGCATCCTCATGTCTACCCCATCTTTGGCAATGAATATTCTGTCGGCAGAAGTGAAGAGTGTGATTTTCAATACATGAATGTTAGTCGTGTTCTATGCAAGTTGAGGCGCCTTGAGGTACTGGTAACCTTGTTATGGTTCTACAATAGTAGAGTGCAGGCATGTTATTACATTAATTGGTTACTTGCTAACCACTGTGCTGTTTATTCCTCCAGCAACCAGGTCGATGTCAGTTAAAAGTCACAGGCAAAACGGGTTTGGTTGAACTAAATGGTTCAATAATTAGCAAAGGCAAAACAGAGATCCTTTTAGAAGGGGATAAATTTGCCTTTTGCAAGCTTACCTATGTATCCTTTTAAGCATAATCTGTTCTTACAATGTACTTTGCCCTTTCTGTCCTCTGTCCTGTCTCCATGGATTTCAGCTAATAGTAGGTACTCCGATAATCATAAAAGCTTTCAGATTTGTTAGTTTGACTTTTTCTGTCAAATCCTGGGAGTGAACCTTAACCTGCTGGCAGATTTTCCAGCCTGACAATACAGTACCAATCTCTGCATCAGCCACTTTATGTTCTAAAAATTTTAAGGATGGACTGAAACAAGGAATTCTTAGTCCAGATGATATTCAAGTTACTCTTGACAATTTCCCGTACTATCTTAGGTAATATTCTTATCTGATTTGTTTCAACAGCTATCCATTATTTATGAGATTTATTCTGTTTATTGATCACCTTTTTCTGATTATTTATGTAATCATCTGTCCTCATTTCATGCAGTGAGAATACAAAGAATGCGCTCTTATCAACTGCATCCATACACATGGAAAAGAAGTTGATGCAAATGGAAAAGAAGCTCGTCAAAAGATTATTAGGAGTTTTGTCTTTAAACCAGCGAATTCTATTATCTGGTCCATCTGGTATTTTTCAGCATTTTTTTTAAAATTAACTAAGGCCCAGGGGATGTGCTGATTTCTTTCTGATTGGCAATTTCGTAATGCTTACTTGTCTACTTATTTAACTATTTGCAAACATGCTTCTAGGGTCTGAACTTTATCAGGAAACATTAATAAAGGCCCTTGCAAAGTATTTTGGTGCTAGACTTCTCATCGTTGATTCTCTTCTGCTGCCTGGTTAGTCTGAACTTGCCGTGCAATGAGCATTTTGGTTACCTGCTGTTACTTTTCTGATCCTATTTGTGATATCACTGTTGGACACTTCTACAGTTAATGAACTTCGCCCAGACTCTTCTGGTGATCAAGAAGTTGAGACTCTCGGTGTAGACAAGTTAATTGAGGTACTGACTGTTTTTGATGAGCATATTTATCTGAAAATTAATCTTCTACAGCCTGCCACAATATCATTTGCATTGCCTTTCAGGTCATTTCGGAAGAAAGCATAAGTGGTACTTTGATTGTGTTAGTTAAGGATGTAGAGAAAACACTGACTGGAAGAACAGAATTACATGCACCACTAGGGAATATACCTCCACATGGTGTTCTGATAATTGGATCTCACACTGAGAAAGACATCCCAAAAGATAAGGTATGCAACTCAATCCCCTTTAGGAACTAAATTAAAATTTAACACAGCGGTTAAGATGCCATGGCATTGGTATTTTTTGGGTAGATTAGGAAAGAATGCTTACATAGGTTGACCGTACATTTTAGAAATGATTGAAACAGTGTTGAAACGTAGGATGGCCCAGATCACTCAGACGAACACAACCTAGTTGGTTTAGGTAACGTTTTGGCACATTAGACGAAACCTAAAATAACTCCTGACACCGAAGGATTGTGAATGCCTGAACTCACAAATTGGGATGCAACAGATATTTCCCTTGCGCCTCTCCTTTTGTCAGCTTTATATTGTTAACAGAAGCCCTGGTCTGTTTCTTTATGTTTCTCCGCAATTGCTGACACTGGTCTGTTTTCTAGTCACATTCAACAAGATTACCTCTTCCGGAGTTTAAAAGAGCCACCAGGATTTTCTATGACGAGGCCCCAGACATGCTCTCGGTAAACTTTAATCCTTTACATATTGTTTGTAGGCGTATGAACATGCATGCTGTAGAATGTTTGGGAACTACTCTAACAAATAATTGATAAAATGCAGGGCACATCTGGAAGTAAATTGCAAGAAAGAAACAAAGATGCTACAAACTCAATGAAGCATCCAAATAATCTTTTCCCTAATAAAATTTCCATTGAACTTCCAAAGGTAGTGTTAACCCCTTACCACTTCTTCTAACCATTAGCTTGCATGTAGTATCCTATCTGACCTAGAGATTCATGTTTTCTCTTAGGACGAAGCACAGCTATCAGAGTTGAACAAACTACTAAGACTTGATGCTGATAACCTTAGGGTGAAAGCCAACGCTTGTACTCTTTGTAAGGTAAGCTGGCAACAAGGAGTCTCTAAAGAAGTTTACAGTGATTTTGTAGTGGGACCCTACTGATTTACAGTTTGCATGCCTTTGAACTGTTATTTCTTGTATTCAATGTACTATCAAAATATCCCCTTAGAAACTACCGGTAGATGTGGAACAACATTTGCTAGAATGTCTTCCACCGTTCTTTTCCATCCTTGATCATAACTATGAACTTTGTTAGTGACACCTTCGGTATACATGATTATTACATTGGTTTATAATCTAGTTTCTGACCGACCGTGGAATGGGATGCGACAATATTGAAGAATTACCCATCAAGGATCGATTACTGACTCATGACGGTAAGTTGTTCCTTGTATTCTCAGTCATGGATCACTTGTTCATATATTTTCAAGAATAAATATAAATACTGTGATTTTCCGATTTATTTCAGAGGTGGATAAGGTTGTTGGTAGTGCTCTTTCTTATCACCTTTTGCATAATAAACCTGATATTCCCGAGGATGCCAAACTTGTACTATCAACAGAAAGGTAAATAGACGCTGCAACTATCAGACATCAAAATAAACTTCGGTAGGTGTTTCTGTGGAATGCTAAGTTAATTTTATGGTTGCAGTCTCAGGCATGGGCTTAGCGGTGTAAAGAACATGGACAGTAGTAGCTCAAAGAAAGCACTGAAGGTGTCGCTCGCCTCTCTGTCTAGCTATTCAAAAGTACCTGATGCTTCCATTCATCTAAGTCCTTGTTTTTCAGGATTTGGTAGAAAATGAGTATGAGAGAAATCTTCTGTCAGATATTATTGAACCCGATAATATTGGAGTATCCTTTGATGATATTGGAGCCCTGAACAATATAAAAGGGACGTTACACGATTTGATTATACTCCCTCTTAAAAGACCTGAGTTATTCAGAGGGCAGCTTTTAAAGGTACATTCAGCTATTTGGTCTTGGTATATTGCATTTAAGCATGGTGTCGAGATTTTGTCAAACTTAAGTTCAAGCATGATAGATATCCATGACACACATGAACATGAGAAACATTTAGTATTAACTATCGAGTTATCTTTTATATCATTTGTGCATTTTCTCTCTTCAGTTTTGACAAGACCTTGAATGTTTCATTCTTCAGTTTGAAAGCGTAACCAATATGGTTCACCAAAACAGAGTAACATATTCGAATTACTAATTTATAAAGTTGGTTGCCTCAAAACATAATTACGTTTGTGGTTACTTTATTGGCAAACTGTATAGTGCTCTAATAAAGACCTTATGATTTTGTTGTTGTGAGATTTTTAAAATTATTGGAACAGCTGGATACCGGGTTATGGGAAGATAAAAGAAGTATATGTAGGGATGGATGTTTTACATGAAAAAAAATGGTGTGAAGGTTGATAACTCACTGTATTGAAGCACCACTTTCATGCTGGCAGGCAGCGAAGGGAATATTGTTCTTTGGACCTCCCGGCACTGGCAAAACAATGCTTGCAAAAGCTGTAGCTACCGAATCAGGTGCAAAATTTATCAACATAGCAATGTCAAGCATCACGTCAAAGGTATGTTCAATCAGAACAACAATTGTTTGCAGTGCTCTTCTATGTTAAAGCTGGTCATTTTTTATCCTTTTTCAGTGGTTTGGGGATGGAGAGAAATATGTGAAGGCCGTTTTCTCGTTGGCAAGTAAAGCAGCTCCATCTATAATATTCATTGATGAGGTGTGCATGGAGGCAATGAAATCTATAATATTTATTCACTCGCTTTTTGTTTTATGTCTTATGCTAGCATTTTTGTATTTCTTTTACAGGTTGACAGTATGCTTGGAAAGAGAGAAAGTCGGGGAGAGCACGAAGCCATGCGCAAGATGAAAAATGAATTTATGGTACATTGGGATGGACTGCGTACTAAAGATAAAGAACGTGTGTTAGTTCTTGCAGCCACAAATAGGCCTTTTGATCTTGACGAGGCAGTCATTCGAAGATTCGCTAGCAGGTAGTGCCTCTATAGTTCCCTCAACTTGACAAATTTATGGTTTCTCTTTAACTCTTAGGTGCTGATTCTTCTTGTTGGCAGATTAATGGTGAACCTTCCTGATGCATCAAGCAGAGAGGGGATTTTAAAACAGATACTATCCACAGAAAAGTTGGCACCAGGCGTGGATCTTCAGTTGCTCGCCAAGACGACTGATGGATTTTCAGGAAGTGACTTGAAGGTATGTTAATCTGGCTTTCTTATGCTGTTGAGCAACGAGAAGGTATCGCCAACTTCTCATCGACTTTCCTTTCCCCCACAGAATCTATGTGTGACTGCAGCACACCGGCCCATTCGTGAACTCTTGGACAGAGAAAAAGAGGTGCGCACACAATCTCCTCCCCCTCCCCTGCAGCAAACACACCGGTGTGGCTGAATTCTTACTGTTTTGTGCAGGAGGCGCGTTTAGCGAGGGATGAAGGTAGGCCTAAGCCTGCATTGCTAGGAATTGATGACCTGCACCTTCTTAGCATGGGTGATTTGACATTTGCCCGTGATCAGGTGAGGAACCACACAGCACTTACCTCAAATCCTGGAAAGCTTCTTCCTGCCAATTAATAGGTTCTTTACTGCTTGTTGAGCATATGGTAACCAGTGGCACGATTTGCTGTAGGTGTGCGCTAGCTCATCATCTGACTCAAAAACATCGAGTGCACTTACTGAGTGGAACGCGCAGTATGGCGATGGCGGGTCAAGGAAGAAGAAAAAACTGAGCTACTTCATGTAGGTAGAAGAACCACACCATCTGTACAGTCAGCTGCTATACTGCCCTGGAGCTTTGCCATTGCACAACTTGGCGTGCCCAGTATCAGTTGGGTTTTTGTCAGCTCCATCCGACACTGCCCTGTAACTAGATTTTGCCCACCTAGTCATCTTGGTTGATGATCTGAGTCGAGGTTGACACCATATGGTTTTGATGTTCATTTAGCTATAGGCCTTGTGAAAGAAGGAAAGAAAAATGATATAGGGATGTTGTCTTGCCACCTCAAGTTGTATGTAGTTTGCCGTGGCCCAGTGAAATTTTGATCTGTACAGTGCCAGTTGTTTTTTTTCAGAAACGGGGGGCAAAAGCTTTGCCCCATATATTAATTAAGAGGAGGATTGCAAGAAAGCAAGTTTTGTGACCGCCCAAAAAACAACGCGACTACTCTCGCGGCATCAAGTTGCCCAAACATTTGGCACCCGCAAGAACCCACAAACGGGCCTCATTCTTAACTTTGTCTAAGAGGACTAACGACGGCACACTCTTGTTGTGAAACACCCTAGCGTTGCGTTCGTTCCACACCTCCCAGGTGACGAGCAAGGTGAGAGAGGCGATGGCCTTGCGATGTGGAGTAACATTGGTCATTGTAAGCCACCACTCGTTGAAGCTGAGGTTTGACCAATCTCCGGTGTTGACGTTGTGAAGTCCTAGCCAACCTTTAATCAGATCCCAGATCCTTCTCGTGAAGCGGCAATGGACCAGCAGGTGGACAAGAGACTCGGTCGTTTGCTTGCAAAAAGGACAAAGCCCACAGTTTGGCCACCCTCTCTTAGCAAGGCGGTCCGCAGTCCAAACCCTATTTTGGTTTGCAAGCCATGCAAAGAACTTCGTCTTAGGCGGAGCCTAGGGCCTCCAGACCGACTTATCCATGGAGGAAGTGATGGAACCCATGAATTGCATCTTGTAAGCCGACTTTGCCGAATATTCACCATTCGCCGTGAGTTTCCAACGAATCTCGTCGCTCACATCATTGTTTAACTCGACGTTAGTGGTAAGGCTCCAGAGATCCACGAACTGCGACAAGTGGGCCGTGGTGAAGTTCTCATCAAGGCGCACCTTGTTCACCCAACCAGCCCCAACATAGCCTTCTGCACGGAGCAGTTCTTCCCACTAGAGCAATCGAAAACAAGGGGTGCGATGTCTTTAGGCTTCCTTCCATCTAGCCAAGGCGCATGCCAAAAGGGGGTTTTGAGCCCATTCCCCACAGAAATCGTAGTCGCGGCGTAGAAAATGTCCATGTCTTCATTGGTGCAAGGGTTGCCAAAGCCCACCCAAATTTTTTCTGGGTCCTTCCACTCCAACCAAGGCCAGCGCAAGCGCAGAGCGGTCGCAAACTTCCCTAAATGAAGGATGCCAAGCCCTCCAAGTTTCTTTGGGCGGCACACCAAATCCCAATTAACTTTGCATTTAGCCCCGGTGGTTTTGTCTTTGGCCGACCACAAAAAAGCTCTTTGTATCTTGTTGAGGAACTCCATGGTGCCAGGCGGAATGATGAGAGGAGTCAAGTAGTAGATTGCTTGGGAAGCAATGACAGACTTGACCAGGGCCGCCTGGCCAACGGTGGCAATATACCTGCCGTTCCAAGTGGGCAGCTTGCCCGCACATTTATCC
Source organism: Poa pratensis (assembly GCA_947311845.1). NCBI lineage: Eukaryota > Viridiplantae > Streptophyta > Magnoliopsida > Poales > Poaceae > Poa > Poa pratensis. The sequence goes on along the minus strand of CAMZMU010000116.1, from coordinate 23,423,487 downwards.
TCGAGGTACTGAAAGTCCACCCTACGAAGGCGCCGAACGGATAGAGGAAGCCCAAGATAGCGCATAGGGAGCGTGGCACGCTTAGCCGGAATACCCTCAAGGACGTCATCAAGATTGATCGCAGCACACCTTATCGGAACCACAGAGCTTTTGTCAAAGTTGGTGCAAAAACCGGTAACTTCTCCAAAAGCGTGAAGGATGGAAGCAAAAATTTCAACGTCCTCCTTTATAGGCGCCACAAAAACCGCCGCATCATCCGCGTAGAGAGACGTTCTCAGAAAGGTGCTTCTTTCCCGGAATTTGTGAAGAAGGCCTTCCCTCGTTGCATTCTCCAAAATTTGGGTGAGGGGGTCTATCGCAAGGACAAAGAGAAGGGGAGACAACGGGTCTCCTTGTCTCAACCCACGACCATGCAAAACAGGGGGGCCGGCAATCCCATTGAGAAGGACCCGGGAGGATGCGGTGGAGAGGAGTGCAGCAATCCAATTCCGAAACCGAGGAGGGAACCCACGGCGTTGGAGAAGATCCAAGATGTATTCCCAATGGACCGAGTCAAAAGCCTTGCGAATGTCAAGCTTGAAGAGGAGCGCTGGAGTTTTCCCTTTGTGGAGGCGCTGATGTAGCCCCGCCTACGGCGTCTACACCAAGTGGCCCAATGACACGAGCAAGAGTCAAAGCTATACATGCTAAGGTGAATTCGCTCCTATCCATGTGTGATCTCGACACTCCTATGAATGGTTTGCTACTTCATTCCGATATCTTGTGTGTGCTCAGCTATGGTGGACCTGAAGACCCCTATGAAGATGGCCAAGAGGCGACGCAAGAAGATGGACAAGAGTCGAGCCAATACGATGAAGGAGAAGAAGAGGAGATGGAGAAGAACTTCCCAGGCGGCGGTACTACCGCTGGCTTAAGCGGTACTACCGCCCCTAGCCCAGTCAGCACGGCCACACCCCACGTCGATGGTACCTCCAGCGGTACCGGCAGCGGTACCGACCGGTACCGGGGGCGTGGGATGGGCGCGTATCACGCCGGCGGTGCTACCGCCCCTGCTACCGCCGAAACGGCACTTCGGGACCTCCATCCGGTACCGCCCGCTACCGCCGCGGCGGTACCAACTGGTACCGGGGGCGTGGGATGAAGTGAAGCCCTCCCGCACCGGCGGTACCACCGGCTATCCCAGCGGTACTACCGCCAGTGCGGGAGACTGCTCGCCAGATCTGCTGTGAAACCTTATCCATCCGTCCCTTTTTGTATCTAGACTATTTAAGGCACCCCTTGGACTAGATCTAGGGTTAGACTATGTTTTGAGATTAGAGTAGAGCTAGACTCCTTCTTCTCAAAGGTCTCCTTCCTCCCCTTGTGGGGATGGTTCCTCCTCTTGTGGAGAAGATCCCCTTGTGGATTCAAGACCTCTACTTGTAGTTTGACTACTTGCCAATCTTTCGTCTTCGGGTGACTTTATTGGAGCGGTTCGGTTGACCGTTGGAGAAACAACCATCCAAGATCCCTTCTTGTATCTACTTGCCGATCTCCCACCTTCGTGTGGATTCTATTGGGCCGGTTGGACCGACCGGTAAGGGAAACGGTTCTTGTATCTTGTGTGTGTTCTTGTGTTCGGGGCGTTCTTCTTGGTGTTCTTCGTGTTCTCGTGTTCTTGCGTGCGTTCGTTCACATCCCCCGTCAATCCGTGAAGATCGGGCCACCCTAGAGGTCCAAACCTCATCATATGGTATCAGAGCTCTAGGTTGACACGGATTTGTTTTGTGTTTCCACCAAAATCCACCAAATTTTTCTTCGTTTTTGAGAAATTCGAAAATTTCCACCAAAAATAGCCTTGCCTTGATTCGAGCCGATCTGTCGATTCGTTGCGTTTTTGGTAGTTTTTGTCCATGGATCTGTTGCTTTAGGACCCCCTCCACCTTTGTTTGCGTTCCCTAGCCTTAATTTTGCCATTTTCCCACGGATTCGAGGAAGTTTTGGAGCCCAAAATCGCACAAAATTCGAGCAGAAAAGTCGACAGCGGTACTACCGCCGGCTTAAGCGGTACTACCGCCAGGGCCAAATTTTTCAGAAATTTTTCTTTTCCTCGGTTCGTTTTGGCATTCTCCTTTGTTGTTTGAGTCCTTTCTTGGTGTGCCCTACGTCTACGACATCGACAAGCTTCCGCAGCACGCATCATCAACGCCAAGCGACGACGCCACCAAGGACTCGACTTTCCCCCACCATCATTTCCGTTGTGAGCCCTTCTTCCTTTCGCGCAACTTAACCTATTGGACTAGCTCGGTGATATTGCGAGGCATTGCACGTGTTGAGTGTTTGTCTTCAAGTATTGGCGAGTGTGTATCGTTAGAGAGCTTGGCACTAGCAAAAGAGAAGGAATCATCGTCAAAAAGCAAAAATCAAAAAAAAAAGAGAGAAAAGAAAAGAATCAAGTGGTGCCAAGTTCATCTCTTGTAGGTTGCGACAAAGCTAAGACCGCCAAAGTGAGTGTGAGTGTTAACTCTTGTGCAAATCCGTTGCCCACAAAAAGCAATTGAGCTAGCGTCCTTCTTGTGTTGGGTGACATTTGAGCACGTAGTCTTCGTTAGGTTGTCTATCTTCGAGTGCTCGCCCTTTGGTCGCCCAACCCCATTATTCGCTTTTGTGTGTGTTTCTTGATACTTTGTGGTTGGAGTTTCTTTGGTAATTTGATCATTGTGGATTTTCTCTACCTTTGACAATATACTTGTCGCGGGTTTGCTTGTTTCGTTTGCCACTTCATACCTTCCTATCCTCATAAGTGTGTGTGTTGGGTGTTAGAACCGGATACTCTCCTCTCAAGCCACATTATACTTGGGATATAGTTTGTCTTGGTTTTTCCTTACCACATCTCACTTGTTCTTGAGAAAATGTTTAGGGGAAGTACAAACGGAAGCTCAAGCTCGGATGAGGAAATCCATGGTGGAGTTCGCGGTGATCATGGCTATGTCACACAATCGGAGCTTGTGGCATGCGACACTTCTTCGTGAAATAGACGCTTCGAGCGCCGTCTTCAAAATCAAGACAACACTTCAACGACCGCATGCATGCTCAAGAAGAAAATGGAGCGGTTGACCGAAGCTATCAACAACCTTGCGCGACAACGAGCTTCTTCACACTCAAGCCGTACAAGAAGCACCTCAAGGTCGACACAAGCACGTCATGGACGTCATGAACCTCGACAAGAACGTCAACATGATCCAAGGCGCGACGCCCATGAACGACCTCCTCCTCACGTTGAACAACCACATGATCTTCACGCGAACAATGCCAATGCGCATCAAGAACAACCTCACCAAAATGATGATCGTCAACGCATACCATCACCACCACCGCAACGTGATCGTCATGACCCATTGGCTAATGACAATGGCGTTCCGGGTGCGAATGACTTTGGTGAACAAGGACGTCACCCTCGTCATCCTCCAAGGCCACGTCATCAAAACCATGACAATGCGAACAATGTCGAGCAACCCGTTCCTCAACAAGAGCTACCTCCTCAACATGCGCCTCGTCAAGAGCTTCCTCATGATCGTCACCAACACCAACGTTCCGAGTCAAGTGATAACGAGTCAAGCCAACACAATGGTGATGGACTCAACCGAAGGAGACGTGGACGTGCATTCCCACGTGGTGGCCACGTGACGACTATGATGACTTGACCAACGTCCGCTTTGACATACCCAAGTTCTACGGCACAAGTGATCCGGAAGCTTACTTCTCATGGGTACTCAAGGTTGACAAGATCTTCCGCGTGCAACGCTCTCCGACAACAAGAAGGTTGCCTTAGCCTCGATGGAGTTTGAAGAGTATGCCTCTTGTGGTGGGAACAACTACAAGATGCTCGCGTCGCTAACCACCAACAACCAATTGACACTTGGGTTGAAATGAAAGAAACAATGTACAAGCGCTTCGTGCCAAGCCATTACACTAGAGACTTATACAAGAAGTTGCAAGAGTTGAAGCAAGGTTTGAAGTCGGTTGACGAGTACTACAAGGAAATGGAAATCTCCATGATGAGAGCCAATGTCAACGAGTACGAAGAGCAATCCATGGCTCGTTTCATGAATGGCCTCAACTATCCATCAAGAAGATCGTGGAGTTCCAACCATATGCCTCTTTGGTAGAGCTAGTACATCAAGCTTCCAAGGCCGAGCGCCACGTGCTTGAAGAGCTCAAATACCTCAAGACAAAGGCATTCTACGCCAACAAGCCTTCTTCGTCAACTCCTACACCTTCACAAGCTCTTCCTCAAGCGAACACTCGAGGTCCTCCAAGAGTCTCTACTTCGACACCTCAAGCGCCTCAACCTTTCAAGAAAGTACCTCCCTCCAAGGCGCCTCAAGGATCTTCGTCCGGCACAAGACTTTGCAATGCTACAAGTGCGGCGGACAAGGGCACAAATCTTTTGAGTGCACCAACAAGAAGGTCATGATCATCAATGACATGGGAGAGTATGAATCTATGAGTGAAGATGAGTACAATGCTTTGAACAAGGTCGCCACAATGCAAAGTGCTCAAGAAGAAGAAAGTGAGATCTATTGTGATGGCGACAACAACCCTTCCTTGGTTGTGGCAAGAGCTCTAACCACCAATGTTCAAGTGGAAGAAGACCAAAGATGCAACTTGTTTCACACAGAGCGGGAATCAATGGAAAGTCCATCAAGGTCATCATAGATGGTGGAAGTTGCCACAACCTAGCGAGCAAAGAACTTTGTGATAAGCTCAACTTGAAGTTCAAGAAGCACCCACATCCTTACCATGTGCAATGGTTGAGTGATACCGGAGCCGTCAAGATTCAACACATGGTGCAAGTGTCCTTCAAGATTGGAGCCTATGAAGATACGGTTGATTGTGATGTTGTGCCTATGAACGTTTGTCACTTACTCCTTGGGCGTCCATGGCAATTTGACAAGGGTGCTATGCATGATGGAAGGACAAACTACTATAGCTTCAAGAACAACGACAAGACCTTCGTCCTTCGTCCCATGACACCAAGTCAAGTCATCGCCGACAACGCCAAGACTATTGCAAGGGCACAACAAGATCGTTCGTCTAGTGAGATGAGTGGTGAGCGAGAGACCCACCATAAAGTGAGTGAGAGCCACAAGCCAAATGAGTGTGACACTTCAAAGAGAGTTCCCACAAAACTTACACTATTTGCCACAAAGAGAGAGATGAGGGAGTTGAGAGAAACCCATCCACCCTACACTATGTGCTCATATGCAAGGGTGAAGTTTCTATGACTAACACTTTCACAAACCTTCCTCCTTCTTTGTTGTCTCTTTTGAAGGACTTTGAAGATGTTTTCCCTCAAGAGTGCCACCGGGACTACCTCCTCTACGTGGAATCGAGCACCGCATCGACCTTGTTCCCGGCGCACCGCTACCAAACCGCGCTCCTTACCGCACCAACCCCGAAGAACAAAGGAGATCGAGCGGCAAATACAAGAACTTCTTGCCATGGGACACATCCGCGAGAGCTTGAGTCCGTGTGCCGTGCCCGTCATCTTGGTACCCAAGCACGACAACACTCTTCGCCTTTGCATGGATTGTCGCCCCATCAACGCCATACCGTTCGGTATCGCCATCCTATCCCTCGACTTGATGATATGCTCGATGAGCTTTGTGGTTCCGCTATATTCTCCAAAATTGATCTTAAAAGTGGATATCACCAAATACGCATGTGTGAAGGTGATGAATGGAAGACCGCATTTAAAACTAAGCTTGGTCTTTATGAGTGGCTCGTCATGCCATTTGGTCTTTCCAATGCACCTTCTACTTTATGCGTCTCATGAATCATGTTTTGCGTCCTTTTATTGGCAAATTTGTTGTGGTATACTTTGACGACATCCTTATTATAGCAATCTTTGGAAGAGCACACTTCTCATGTTGCTCAAGTTTTGTTGGTTCTTCGCAATGAAAAGCTTTATGCAAATCTTTCTAAGTGCACTTTTGCCACCAACAAACTTGTTTTCTTGGGTTTTGTTGTTTCTTCGGATGGAGTTGAAGTTGATGATGCAAGATACAAGCAATTCGGACTTGGCCTTTTCCGACATCACTTGAGGAGTTGAGACGTTTTCTTGGTTTTGCCGGATTTTACCGCCGTTTCATCAAGGATTTTTCCACAATTGCTTGCCCCCTCCATGAACTTACAAAGAAGAATGTACCTTTCATTTGGGGCAATGCACATGATTTTGCTTTCAATGAGCTCAAACGGTTATTAACCGAAGCACCACTCCTTGCCCTTCCGGATTTCTCTAAGACATTTGAGATTGAATGCGATGCAAGTGGATTGGGCATTGGTGGAGTGCTTATGCAAAATGGTAGACCCATCGCATACCATAGTGAGAAACTAGATGGAGCTCGCTTGAATTACCCCATTTATGACAAAGAGTTATTTGCTTTGGTTCGTGTTTTGGATGTGTGGCAACATTACCTTCGTCCTAAGGAATTTGTCATTCATTCCGACCATGAATCCTTGAAATATTTGAAAAGTCAAACAAATTTGAACAAAAGACATGCTAAGTGGGTTGAGTTCATTGAGTCTTTCACTTTGTAATCAAATACAAGAAAGGTAAAGACAATGTGGTCGCGGATGCTCTATCCCGCAAGGCCAACCTACTTACACGTCTTGACATTAGTGTCTTGGGTTTGGATGAGATTAAAGAGTTGTATGCTACCGATGCTTTCTTTGGAGACATTTTCGCTCAATGTTCGGAGCACAAAGGAATTGGTGATTTCTATTTGCACAAAGGTTTCTTGTTTAAGGCTAACAAACTATGTATACCCGAGTCTTCGCTTCGTTTGGTCCTTTTGAAGGAATCTCATGGAGGACACTCATGGGTCACTTTGGCCGCGACAAGACCTACGCCATGCTCTCCACCAACTACTATTGGCCTAGAATGAAGCGTGATGTGGAACGCCTAGTTCGACGATGTTCTACATGTCTCAAAGCTAAGTCTACTCTAAACTCTCATGGGTTATACACACCATTGCCTATTCCACATCACCCATGGTCCGATATAGCTATGGATTTTGTCTTAGGACTCCCACGCACTAAAACAAACAAGGATTCCATCTTTGTCGTCATTGATCGCTTCTCTAAAATGGCACACTTTATACCTTGCAACAAGAGCGACGATGCTTCACACATTGCTACTTTGTTTTTCAGGGAAATCGTCCGTCTTCATGGAGTGCCAAGACCATTGTGTCGGATCGAGACGTCAAGTTCGTGAGCTATTTTTGGAAGACTTTGATGGCCAAGATGGGAATCAAGCAACTATTCTCCACCGCATACCACCCTCAAACCGATGGCCAAACCGAAGTGGTGAACCGAAGCCTATCTACACTCCTTCGTGTGTTGATCAAGCCTAACTTGAAGAATTGGGAAGAGTGCATCCCACACGCCGAGTTCGCCTACAATCGAGCACTACATCGCGCAACAAAGAGAACACCCTTCGAGATCGTCTATGGTTCGAACCCCTACACCGCGCTCGACATGCTACCACTTCCACTCCGTGAACAAGTTAACATGGACTTCGACAAGCGAGCCGCTTACATGAAGAAGCTCCATGAGGAAACAAGAACTACTCTCGAGAAGCACAACAAAGACCATGCTACGAAGATGAACAAACACAAGCGCGCCATGATATTTGAAGAAGGAGATCTTGTGTGGCTACACCTTCGCAAAGATCGCTTTCCGGATGCAAGGAAGTCCAAGCTTCACCCTCGTGGAGATGGACCTTTCAAGGTTATCAAGCGCATCAACAACAATGCTTACAAGATCGACATCTCCAACTCCAAGCATTTGGTCCATGACACTTTCAACGTCGCCGACCTCTCGCCATACTATGGGACATCAAGCGATGAAGAGGACCAAGAGTCGAGGACGACTCTTTCCCAAGGGGGGGAGATGATGTAGCCCCGCCTACGGCGTCTACACCAAGTGGCCCAATGACAAGAGCAAGAGTCAAAGCTATACATGCTAAGGTGAATTCGCTCCTATCATGTGTGATCTCGACACTCCTTTGAATGGTTTGCTACTTCATTCCGATACCTTGTGTGTGCTCAGCTATGGTGGACCTGAAGACCCCTATGAAGATGGCCAAGAGGCGACGCAAGAAGATGGACAAGAGTCGAGCCAATACGATGAAGGAGAAGAAGAGGAGATGGAGAAGAACTTCCCAGGCGGCGGTACTACCGCTGGCTTAAGCGGTACTACCGCCCTGGCCCAGTCAGCACGGCCACACCCCACGTCGGCGGTACCTCCAGCGGTACCGGCAGCGGTACCGACCGGTACGGGGGCGTGGGATGGGCGCGTATCACGCCGGCGGTGCTACCGCCCCTGCTACCGCCGAAACGGCACTTCGGGACCTCCATCCGGTACCGCCCGCTACCGCCGCGGCGGTACCAACTGGTACCGGGGGCGTGGGATGAAGTGAAGCCCTCCCGCACCGGCGGTACCACCGGCTATCCCAGCGGTACTACCGCCAGTGCGGGAGATTGCTCGCCAGATCTGCTGTGAAACCTTATCCATCCGTCCCTTTTTGTATCTAGACTATTTAAGGCACCCCTTGGACTAGATCTAGGGTTAGACTATGTTTTGAGATTAGAGTAGAGCTAGACTCCTTCTTCTCAAAGGTCTCCTTCCTCCCCTTGTGGGGATGGTTCCTCCTCTTGTGGAGAAGATCCCCTTGTGGATTCAAGACCTCTACTTGTAGTTTGACTACTTGCCAATCTTTCGTCTTCGGGTGACTTTATTGGAGCGGTTCGGTTGACCGTTGGAGAAACAACCATCCAAGATCCCTTCTTGTATCTACTTGCCGATCTCCCACCTTCGTGTGGATTCTATTGGGCCGGTTGGACCGACCGGTAAGGGAAACGGTTCTTGTATCTTGTGTGTGTTCTTGTGTTCGGGGCGTTCTTCTTGGTGTTCTTCGTGTTCCTCGTGTTCTTGCGTGCGTTCGTTCACATCTCCCGTCAATCCGTGAAGATCGGGCCACCCTAGAGGTCCAAACCTCATCAGGCGCCTAGCGAGGTTCTTGACGTAGAGGAAGTTGTCATGGATGCTTCTTTTCTTAATGAAGGCACTTTGAGCGTTGGAGACAAGATTGTTCATGAGAGGCCCAAGACGAAGGGCAAGCACCTTCGAAATTATCTTGGCAATCGCGTGAATCAGGCTGATAGGTCTATAGTCGGAGACCTCCTCCGCATCATCCTTCTTTGGCAGCAACACAATATTGGCAGAGTTAAGCCAATGAAAATTTTCGGAGTGGAGTTTGCCAAAAAGGTGGATCACCCGCATCACATCCACCTTGATAAGCTTCCAACATTTCTTGAAGAAGGCACCCGTAAAACCATCAGGACCTGGGGCCTTGTCACTTGGCATTTGGTCAATTGCATTCTTCACCTCTTCCTCGGTGAACGGGTCTCCAAGGCTTTGAAGGTCTTGCTGCACAAAGTTAAGCCCCTCCCAGTTGAAGTCTCGAGTCCTTGCCTGACCATGCCCATGATGGATTTGAAATGATTATGGATCAACTCTTGCTTGGCAACATGGTCAGTGACCCAACCACTATTAAACTTGAGACGATGAATGTGGTTTTTCCTTCTCCTTGAATTAACCCTCATGTGGAAGAATTTTGTGTTGGCATCACCTTCTTTGATATTTGCGATTCTCGCACTTTGCTTTTTCCTAGCCCTTTCCACAACGGCCAAGGCAACCACCTTCCTTTTTAGCCTAGCCCGAAGATCTCTCTCAGCGGGCGAGAGCACTCTATTCTCTTGGGCCAATCGAAGTGCAGAATAACAAGGAGAGCCGCGTGCACCAAAACCTTGGAGTTGGAGAAGAGGCCACGGCTCCACCTCGACAACCGCATGCCCGTGGTGCGCAGCTTGTGGTGCAGGATAAGGCAGGGCTCAGTGTGGGCAGTGGGTTCGACCCATGCCTTTTGCACCACCTCAACGAAGCCGGGAAGACGGAGCCAAAAATTCTCAAACTTGAAGGAGCGAGGTCTGCGGGGTCCTCGATCTTCGGCAAGCAGTAACGGACAATGGTCCGAGAGAGAGGAGGACAGGGCGTGAAGAACATAGGTGTCAAAGCGGACATCCCATTCGGAATTGCAATAGAAGGCATCAAGCTTGGAGAGCGTAGGATTCGCCCTCTCAATGCTCCACGTGAAACGTCTATTTTGGAGGTGCACCTCCTTAAGCTCGCAGGTTTGGAGGGCGTTACAGAACCGGATGATGCGACTCCTGTTGATGTTGCGGTTGTTCTTGTCTTGAGCCCGCCGAATTTGGTTGAAGTCCCCAAGGACCAACCAGCGGACGCCTGCAGGTGGCTTGAGGTTGGTGAGCTCGGCAAAGAAATCATCTTTGCGGTTGGACGCCGTAGGACCATAGACGACGGTGATCATGAAATCCCCCTCCTCGTCGGCGTCGACGATATGAACCAAAGCCGAAAGCGTGAACTCGGTAGTGACGACGTTAGAGAGATGCACCATGGAGTCATCCCATAAGATAAGAATCCCGCCTCTCGTGCCCGTAGCCGGCTTCTCAACAAAGCTTTTAAGGCGGTTTCCACCAATGTAGCTAGCGTCGAAGGAAGAAAGCGGCCCTAGCTTAGTTTCTTGAAGGCAAACTTCATTCTTGCATTCATTGTATTCGTTGTGATTTTACACTGTTTCCTGATTTTCCCCATTGAGATGTCAATAACTTCTGTCAAAGACTTGAGAGGAACGCATCTGTCTTATTTTTTACAGCCCAAAACTTGAACACCGTATCACATTCTTGTAGTTTGTTGTCACCATAATCCAAAATTTAAAAGGCTGGGGAAACTGTTAGTAAGACAATGATTGAGCAATTATTTTGAGAATTCTGGAGCTGCATTGTAAAGACAGAAGCACTTGTGCGGTTATTTTGAGAATATACGGCGCAAAACATATGCATGTAGGTCAGTGTATTAAAGAGAGAAGCGTTGCAATTATTTCAGCTTTCTCGACACCATTCGATTACATTAAACACATCTACAAAGTCAGTCATGAAAAAAAAAGAAACTCATTGAAAGGATGAGCAGGCTAGTAAGATCAGTCCCTCAGCATCATGAACACTACCTAAGATGACCGTCAGAACAACCAACCCAAGTTAGACTCAACATCAGGTGAGCATATATGTTAATTCTCGTCGTCAGAATTTTGAGAATTCTGGGTCTCCATTTTTAGTAAGATAACGATTGAGGAATTATTTTGAGAATTCTGGAGCTGCATTGTCAAGACAGCAGCACTTGTGCAGTTATTTTGAGAATATACGGCGCAAAACATATGCATGTAAGAGAATACTGTTCCCTGTGACATCCATATGAAAGAGCGAAAAGCATTGCGATTATTTCAGCTTTCTAGAGACCATTCCAATATATTCTACAAGATCAGTAAAGAAAAAAATTAAAGTCATTGAGAAGATGAGCAGCCTAGTAAGATCAGTCCCTCAGCATCATGAACACTACCTAAGATGACCGTCAGAACAACTAACCCAAGTTAGGCTCACCATCAGTTCAGTTGTTAATTCTCATCGTCCGATCCAAACGGCTCGAGACGCCTCACTGACTCTAGAATAGCAGCCGGACGGCGCAAGGCACTCAGCGCTCCAGTACCCAGCACCGACTTCACCTTGGGCACGCTCATGGAATGCAGCGGCGGCGTCGGCATGTTCCGGTTCATCTCCTTGAGGACCGACCGCACCGTGGCTTTCGCTGCCACATCACCCTGCGCAGGACCTGGGGAGCTCCCGCTGGGGCCAGCCTCTGCTGCATCCTTGGACGACTTCCCCTTCCCGGCCTCGAACTTGTGCATGTCGTAGAGGAGCTCCTTCTGGAGCTGCTTGTCCGCCACCAGGATCTCGTCGATCTCGTTCTTGTAATCCTTGAGCAGGGCGCGCAGGCACTCCATCAGGCATCCTGTCAGAGGGCTGTTCTTGCTCTCCAGCAGCCGCTTTAGCTCGATGAATATCGGGATCGCGATCTGGATCAGGTTCTTCTTCGCCACCTGGGTCACCGCCCTCCCTTTCGCCGCATTCAGGGCGCTCGTGGTCCGCCGTCTCCGCCTTCGTCGTCCATCTCGGAGTTATCCGTGCAGATGCTGGGATGGATGCGCATCTCCTTGCAAGCCAGTATTTGCAGAGCATCCTGCAGGAAGGAAAACCAAGTTATTGCAAAGAAATGGATAATAAAACTATACATATTGCACTGTAATTTGTGACAATATACAGGTACATACCTGAAGTACAGCCCTTCCAGCTGCATCATCAACACTAAGCAAGCCATCACAAACACCTGCTAAGATCTCGGCGCATAACTTGGCTGATGTAGCTAGGAGGTGCTCTGGGGCCATCTGTTTCAACAAGGACACATATATGTGCATTCTTTTTGACCTTGATCTTTCGTCAGTTCCTCTGCAAAAACAATTGCTCGTATTAAGTGTCAGATAAAGATGAACATGGTTTCTGCAAAGCGAACATCATGATTATCTTTACCGTATCGCAAAAGGGTTGATCCTCTGTCAGAACCTTGAGAACCTTGAGACTCACTAAATCCACCATGTCCTGTATAATTGTTTAGGACGTAGATAGCTTCTATGAAACTGTTATATGCAAGAAGTGGCGCTTTAGCTGCAACAGCATTTATGTTCATGTTAGGCAGTGACTTACAAAAATGGTACAGAATACCACCAACAACAAACAATATCAAAGGCTTTTGTCCCAAGCAAAAATGGTACAGAATACCAAGTGTATAAAAACCTTTTAAGATGCTCCCAAAGAGGAAGTCAGACAAATGTCTAATCTTCTCTGATTCGTCAACTAAAGACGGCAGAAACCGAAGGAAAAGCACTCCTCTCCATTTCACATAATCCCTCTGGATAAAGGAACAGTTTCAATAAATCAGCGCCTGGGCATTTAGATGTAACACTGAAAGAATGATAAGCACCTGCAGCAACTTCGCGAGTAGGATAAATGTTTGTCTCCGTACTACTTCACAGGGATCACGTAGTGATTTTGTTATTTTCGACATATAACTGTAAAAATAAAAAAATCAGTGGAAGCTCACAAGTGCAAATATAACAATTAACTATTGGAAAGAAAAAAGATGTGCAGTATAGCTGATAAAAGATGTGCAGTATAGCTGATAATATGATTAAAAATTTGCAAGGGAAAATAGAAAATAGAGAACTGCTATTAGTATATGCGAGAAGACATTGTTACTATTTGACATTAATTGCCAGCAATAGTTGCAGCTCATGCTCCAGTATCATCTAACTAAAGCTCAGGTATCTTGCCAAGTTTTGAAGCGGTCTTTCCATTTTAGTAGACATGAAATGTGGAGTTAACTGGACTCATATTGGATCAATCACTGGGATCATTTAACTTGGAAAATGGCTAAGACCAAGAAAAAGGGAAGGTACATAATTGTATAATACTTCATCGTGTAAATATAGATATGTGTGAAATTCTCAAACTGTGGACACTAATAATATCTGATGTACAGGATGTGACTGTAGAAGCAACCCCCAAATATATGGGAACATGCATATCTGCTGGAAAGAAACACCGTAACAGAATTCTGGAAGGGTAATGCTCTGAGTATTATATGATCATTGAGAGATATAAGCTCACCAGTCAACTAGTGCGGTATAGCGGACATAAAAGTCAGCCATTGCAATCATGATGTTATTCCGAAGGGTAGCCAAATCACTCCGCTCAAGCTCCTGTTATACAAGCAACATTGAGTGTTTATCTGTTAAGAGAAATCAAGTGTGAGAATGGTTGGAGGCTACGCACCTGAACAAAAAGTGGAATATATCGTTTTGCTAGTTTGTCATCTACAAGGCATAATTTTGCCATTGTATCCCACGACTGTATATACAAAGATGGAGCTAACTCTTTGAAAGAAACATTTCCACCAGCAAGGTTTTTTGGCCTTGGCTCAGAGTTTCCAGAGGTTATGATTGTGTGCAGCAAAGGAATGATGTCTTGCACACTAGCATCGGGGCAAGCTAGGATCAGTGATCCAACGGTGAAGACAGCAATAACAGCTTCTGACATTGCTTTTGATGTGGATGCGCCTTTTCTTCCTTTAATTTTGCCAGTCGGAGGTGTAAAGAAGCTACAACCCCTGGAATCTTGCGATGCCCCTTTTATGTAGTTGTCTAGACTAGCAACTGCTTTATTGATAAGTTGCTGAACCCACTTCATTATTAGTCCTTCACCTTCCTTGGCCGTCTTCGCTTTCCGTTTACATAAAGTTTTCAGTGATTTTACATGAGCATCGACCTGTATGTGCAAGTAGATAAGGCATTACCGTAAAGATATGGATAAGTCTTACTTCTGATAAGAGTGATTTTGGTACAGAACAATGATATGCATTTACTCAACAACCCAGAAATATGTCATGAAAAAGATAACACCAATGCACGCGGAGCATTTTTTGCAGAAATTCGGCAAGAGGAATACTAGATATATGAAAAATAATCTAAGCAACACACGGATACTGGATAATCTTGTCATTTGAGTCCATACCAGCAACAAGTGGGTTTTACAGGGCCATTTTGACTGTGGTAGTTGCCACAGGTAAGATGGAAGGATATACATTTCAGAAAATTAACATAGCATACTTTGGGTTATTATACTTAGGTGTATGATATCCACACATGACTGCATGGGTCAACAGTTCTGCCTGTTAAATAACTATAACATGTCTACCTATATTCAGAGCTTTATCAAATACAGTAGTTTACAATAACCCTCAGTACACATTCCCAGTCCCAATAGAGTGAGCAATAGAGCTACTGTACACATGTACAGTGTAATGGTACCTAGTATATCTATGCCTAGATTTCAGTGGATTTAACTGGGGTTTTGGTGCTTTTGGAACTTAACTGCAAACTGGCCCAGTAGTCCCTGATATAACTGAGCATAAGATTCCACTTTTACGTGACAAATTTATTTGTACCAGAGTACATTTTGCATTGATTCGTTAAATGATTACCTCACTCAGGTTCATATCAAAATTCTCAATCCGTGTGAGCAAGCTGTGTGCCAGTTCTGCTGCAGGTTCCACAGGTAGCTCCATGGAGACATTTGAAATAGTTTGCAGGAGTGAAACACGATCCACAGCCCAGAGCGCAGAGATTGGTTCCCCTTCAGAAGAAGCTTTACCTATGTCTTCTTGGCTAACATTATCAAGGAGATTCCAGTGGTGTTGGACGAACTTCCAGTTAACTGATTTAGGTGCAAATGACGAGACCTCAGAAAGAAGCCACCAAGCCCCGGCTGGTGCAGTCCATTTCTCAATTGGCTTAGAATTTCTCAACCACAGGGATTCAGATACTGTTACGATATTCTGGAGTGAACTAGCAAGCAGGGGTCTCAGTTTTTTCTTCTTCCCAAGGCTTGCACATATCCTTTTTATACATGGAGCAACCTCTCCATCGCATATGCTTTTCAGCAAATCCAGTGTCCCTTCCGGGAACACCTCCTCCAAGTTGACTGAATCGTCATCCAGGTTCAAATTGGCAGCTTGGCAGACCCTGTTCAGAACCAGTTCAAGAAACAAGTTCTCACATTCCTCTTGGATACTGGTGTCGCTGTCGATCACCAGCGATGGCACAGCTTGAAGCCACTCTTTTGTCACTCTCTCATCTGGGAATTTCCGGAACACCTCCGAGATGGCTACAAGAGCCGCCTTGCGAATGCTGACAAGCGGATCAGAGCACGCAGCCCCCATTGCACTAAGTAGTGACTGATCCACAGGCCTGCCAATCAAACCAATTGCCTTTGTGATGAGCACAAGCGCAGCCTTCCTCACAGCAGCCTTATCATCTATGCACCGTCGCCTCAACAGCTCTCCGAGATCCATGTTCCCAATTGTCATTACCTCCTGCAACCGAGCAACCTCCACGCCTCTTTCAGACAAAACGTCAAGCGCTTGGGCAGCATTCGTCAATGCCCGAGCCCGGACCCCTCCAACGCTATCTGAGCACCTCTCTACCAGCACCCGGACGCACTTGAGCCCCCAAGAGCCCTCCTCCAGACCAGATTCATCCATTTCCGACGGCAACAGCACCAGCAGCATAGCCAGGACCATATCCACAGCAAACAGCCGTCCCTTTGCCTTCCCCTTCGCCATGGCCACCACATACGCAGTGAAGCCCTCCCTCTCATGCGGCTCCATTGCCTGCACCACCTCAACTATCGCCTCGACCGCCAACCCCCTGGCCTCTGTCTTCTCTGGAGCCTTCACGGCCAAAAACCTTGGCAGGTACCCGACCAGTTTCCTCACCCCTCCTCCCTTCCTCCACACCCAGAGGCACAACCTTCCTAACCAAGAACTCCACTGCCGCGGCACGCGTAGCTGATCTCGCAGCCGAGAGCACCACCGGTGCCAGCGCACGTATCACATCCTGCAAAGCATCGGCGTGGTAATTGGATCCAAGGATGGCGGCAAGGACATTGAAGGCGGCGAGCTCAGTGGCTGTGTCGATGAGTGACCTCCGCGCATCCGGGTGCTCCCGAGAGGCAGCCTCCCTGCTGCATCGGCGAGCAGGGGGAGAGCCTCTGGGAGGAAAGACGGGGACCGCGGGGCCGCCTGCTTGCGCTTGCGGGGGTTGCCGTGGGCGGAGCTGGAGTTAGGGTTTTGGGTGTCGGTGGTGGAGGAAAGCGCCTTGCGAAGGGCGAGGAGGAAGGAGAGGAAGGGCAGCGGGGAGAAGAGGGAGAGGAAGGGGGAGGCGGGGGCTAGCAGGAGGCGGAGGTAGGCGGCGGCGGCGGGGGCGGGGTGGGCGGAGAAGGAGGAGGTGAGGGGCGCGAGGAGGGCGGAGGCTGGGAGGCCGGCGGCAGCGAGGCGGGGGAAGAGGGAGGCGGCGACGGGCGCGGAGGAGAGGAGGGTGAGGGAGGGGAGGGACAAGGGCGGGGAGGTGGCGGAGGAGGAGGAGGAGCGGCGGTGGAGGGCGGCGAGCTCGGAGAGGAAGGCGGAGAGGGAGCCGGAGGCGGAGGCGGGGGAGTCGATCTCGTCGACGTCCATGTCGTCGGCGGCGTCCATGGAGGATTGCGGCGGCGGGAATTTGAAATCTGTGGTGGGGATCGGAAGTGGGAAACGGAGTGGAGTAGAATGGGGCGGATCGGAGGAGGCGTTGGCAGACGAAAACTAAATGGAAACCCCTGAAACGAATTTTGCAAGATTTTGTAATCCTAGTTGCCCATAAAAAGGATTTTAATCCTTAGATTCCTTTTAATAGAACCCTCCTAGATAAGATCGGTAATTATGTTTACGATTTTGCTAAATAGCAATCGAACAGAAATTTGTTAAGTCTGTGAGACCGGCGTGCTGAGTTTCGAGCACGTGACATGAGTCTACGTCCGCATAAACCAGCAGGACAAAGTTACGGTGCTGACAAAACTAGTACGTACAAAAACGTAGTCCGTTTACTTTTTTATTTTTTTCTTATTTAATTTCATATTCAAAATACTCCCTCCGATCCACATTTAAATGTTGGGAGAAATAAATTGAACATGTACAATCCATAATATAACTTTTTTTGAACAAGAGGTGCCCCGGAGGGGCTGGAGCTTTCATTATCACGGCGAGTACAAAGTTACAAGGAGGTTCACAAAGAAAAAGAAAATTACAGTCGTATCCTCCAGTATTACAATCAGGACCTCAGGAATAAAACGAGAAACGCAATCAAGCCCTTCGTCTTCGCCGCACGCAACCGCAGACCTCAAGGCCGGGGCGCCACCGCCATCACCAGGGAACAAGCCACTTGGGACAACGGCGTCGGAGAATCCCCTGCCGAGATCGAAGATCCTCTAGTCAAGGAGGAAGAAGTACCTCTGGTAAATGCTCCAGAGCACGGAGCGGCTCCTTTTGCCATGGATAGCCTCGGCCATGTCCAGCCGCGACTTGGGATCTCCGTGAAACGTAGTAGCTCCGCCAGCACGCGTCGTCACACGCACCAGCTCCGAACGTGCATCTGCAACAGAAAGAATCAAACGAGCAACTGCTCTGCCCTCTCTATCACCACGACGGCGAGAACAGAAGAGCAGCTCCAGATCAATCCAGCGCAGAAGCACGACAACTTCCAGAACCAGAAGCCGCCCTTCAAGCTTATTAGGGAAGAAGGGCGCGGCACCGTTGCCCTCGGCGTACGTCTCCATCCATTGGAGCACCGCCAGAAGAACAGCGAGCACCGCCGCCTCACAGGTCCAGCTTGGTCGGATCTGTGGACGAAACCCCAGGCGCTTATTGAAGAAGGTTGCTGCCGATCTGCCGATTCCGCCTCCCCCCCCCCCCCCCACACACACAGGAGGCTTGGCGGAGCGCTTCACGACAGCACGCCGGCGTCGCGCCTGTACGCCGGAAAACCACACCTTCGGGAAAGAAGAAACGGGCCACACGCCACGAAACACAAAGCTCTACAAGGAAAACCTAGATCTACTGAGAAAGGAAGGAAACCTACAGCTAGAGTATAGACAGAGCCACGCACACCTTCCTCATCTCGTCTCCAGCCAGCATCACCGGCGGAGAAGATCCGAGGTCGGGGCGGGCAAGGGGCGAAGCCGCCGACGACTCTCAAACAGAGTTTTTCGAGAGAGGAGGGGAAAAGAGAAGTATCCATAATATAACTTGTGACACATATTTTGGATCAGAGGGGGTAGTACTTTCCGTGGAATCTACAAGTACGTCATCGGGAAAATGCACCGGTGCTCTATATGTATTTTTTCTATCTCCTGGTCATTTTTTTTTATACCGATCACTTTTTTCACGCCGTCATCGTACTTCCAATAATTTTTGCAACCACCTCGTTGATAAAAGTGCAAACTTGAACTTTTATATGTATGTTGTTGTCTCGTTATTCGTATATGTTTTTGTATCACCGTAGTTGCACCTTCTTGGGGCATGTACAGCCGTAGACGCCTCAGCTAAGCGCTCGGGCTACCAACGCTGGTCGCCTGTTTCGGTTGCTAGGCACAACTCGGATGTGTCTCGTGCGGGAGAAACACACGCATAGCGCCCGGCGCATACTTTAGTGTCGATGCAAACGAAAATCCCTGACTTCGCTGGAAATTGAACGTAACGGACAGGAATTCTATCCCAGTGCCTGGGCTAAGCGCCCCATTGTAAGTGCCCTTAGAGATGTACAAGTGCAACCAGTGTATAACTACGAAATCAAGAAAACCATAAGAATTCGAGGACAGAACGTCGGGAGGGCACACGATGGGCCTAGGTTCAGGCCTTCACGGTGGTGCTAAACCACTGCACCTGCTTGTCTCATCTGTTATTGACTCGTGTGATTACAACCTTAGGGGAATACGCGTGTGGATGTCTTGAGAGGCTCCCGACCGTGCAGCGGGGCCGGGTTACTAGTGCCGGTGAAGCTAGAGTTGTCGGTGAAGTTTGCGTTTTTCATGCATAGCCTCCCCTCCACTGAACTTCAACGTCACATCACCATTGAGTAGCTCCGCCCTCTTCTCTCGCCTCAGACTATATGCTTGTTGAGTTCTTCATGGGTCCAGCATTCCTCATTTTTAGCAATGAAATTGTCATGGAGGACTACAACCTCAACCTTAGCTGAAGAAAGATGACCGAACATGACGATACTCGTCTTATCATTTTCGACTATGGCCACCCTAAGAGCTGATCCATCCTTGGCTTCTAAACTCATCATGGCCGAGGAGAGCAACACCCTGCAGCATCATGTGTAGAATCATGTAGAGATCATTGAGAATGTTTGATTCAGATGCAAGTATTGTACAATTTGTTTTCAATCTAGACACTCTCAAAAAAAAACTTCAACCAACTTGGTCCAAAGTTGTTGGGGCTGTGGGGGGGGGGGGGGGGGGGGCAGTGGCCCCCCGTCTTGCACTAAGCTTCTCCAAACTACATGGGTGATTCATGTTCTCTTTCCAATAGACTTTTTTTTTGAATGAGGTGAAAAACCATTCATTTAAAACTGGCTAGCGAAAAAACACAATGATAAGTTCGGACTTGTGGACTTCAATTATAGAAGATGCAAGTGCTACTTTTATAGTCTCATCTGTTGCAGAAAACCAATTTAGAGGTGGCCGCCAGGTCTTGCCAGTGTTAACTTTCCTTGGTTCTCAGGAATCTATAAAACTTGGATATTTTGAGCAATATATTCAGGTGGGAGGTTCCCTCCTCCGGCCCTCTAGCGCTTCCTTTTACTCCCTCCATCCCAGAATATAAATATTTATGGGTTACCTTTATTTTTAAGTCATACTATTCTATGTTTGGCCAAGTCTATAAGAAATAATATCAACATCTTTGACACACAATAAATACACAATGAAAATATTTTTCATAATTGATCTGATAATAAATTTGGTGTCACAAATGTCCATTTATTTTTATATAAACTTGATAAATAAAATAATTTGATTTATGACAACCCTAGTTTTTATTTTAGGAAGGATGGAAAACTTATTTATGAAAAATAATGTGGAATCACACACACCGCGGTAATATTTTGAAATTACTACTTACTCTCTGGTTCAGTTTGTAAGACACGTTAGAAGGAGCAACTGGATATGGGTGGCAGTTGATTGGAGGACAATAAGTTGTAAGACAAGCATGCACTGGCCAAATCTGTTTGCCTATATATGGTCTAATAACTCATTCGAGCCTTAATGGTGGGAGAGTTTTAAATCACATGTTTTCGAAATGAGTCTTTTAAACCGAATTGGGGAGTATAAACAAAGAATTCTTCAAAAGATGCGGTTTTGGTCTAGCGTGGCTTATGGCATGCACAATTTGTTAATAAAACAATGTTATCCTACACCCGCTACATAACTGAGATATGAGAACAAATATAATGTAAAATGAGTTATGTTTAGTCTTCTAACCAATTATTTCTAAATATGTGGTGAGATTGATATTGTTGATATGAGATCATCTTTTAGCTAAGAGAACAACAATTTTTATCATATATATCTCCCTCAACTCAACGATCTCCCTCAACTCAACGATCATCTTATAGTGGCAGCGCTAATATATAACCATTGTACATGTCCTTACATGATGTCACGCTGTGTGTTTCTTGCCCTTCTCCTTGGACGGCGGCGGCGGCGGCGGCGCCACCAGATCACCACAGTCATACCACAAGGTATCTGCGAGCTTGGGGAAGATGAACCTGTAAAAGATCAAGTCACGGAAGAGCTTGACCATGTACCCGCGCAGGCCCTGCACGTTGATCCCGCCCTGCTGGACCCAGCCTGACAGGTATGCTCCGGCGACGAGCCAGGCGGCCCGGCCACGGCGCTCCGACACGTAGGCTGCCACCCCCTCTCAGCCGGTGTGGCGGCCCGTGACACGGCACGCGCGAGCACCACCGCGTCCTCCAGCGCGGCGCATCCGCCCTGCGCCAGATCGGGCGTCATGGGGTGGAATGCGTCGCCGGCCACCGTGACCGACCCGCGAGCGGCCGGGCCCGTCAAGATGTCCCACAGCGACCGGTAGAGCAGCGGCGCCCAGGAGACGCTGTTGTGGTCGGAGTGGCGCACCACGTCCAGGTACTCCGCCGGCATGTGCTTTCCCAGGTTGTCGGTGACCTCCCGCAGGATCTTCGTCGGGTCTGCGCCGGCTTCTTTCTCTGCTGCGGCGACGGTGTTGTTGACGAGGAACCAGTAGACTTCCGTGTCGCTGATGGGCACCATGGCAGCCCTGAGGCCCACCGAGAGGAACTGCCGGAGCTCTTTCTTCAAGCCATGACCGTCCGGGTAGACGGCGAGACCGCGGACGGCGGACCGGCCTGACGTGACCGGCTCCGACAGGCCTAGCCACTGCGCCACCACCGAGGCACCGAGTGCACCCCATCGCACCCGATCAGCACCTGATGGATGACGTACAAGAAATTATGCCATGCATGTACTTACGTGCAGATGTGCACAGCTACAAGAGATTGTGGCTTGGTTAACCTTGGTTCGGATCAGTGTGCCGTCGTCTAACCGTAGAACGGAGGTCTCCGGCGAACCCTCACTGTTGATGGATACGAGCTTGGACGAGAACCGGATAGTGCCCGGCGGGAGCTCCTCCGCGAGCCCTTCCAGCAGCGCCTTTCGATCCGCCGGCCTCGCCTTGATTTCACCGCTTTTTTCAGCCAAATTGATCAGATTTAATTGGGGATGAATGAATAACCCAACAGAAAAATTGTCGCGCGTTCATTAATTGTGCATGCGACTCTATGTCTATGATAGTATGAGCTCTGTTTTTTTTTTAGATAAAGGGCTTTATTACTCAAAAGTTAAGTATTACACCCGGCCTCTGCATAAAGAATGCACACAGCCGTAATCCAGGCTAGAAGTAAAAGATAATGCGACAACAGGCGAATTACAATCAGCAAAGAATACAGTAAAACGCCTATGTCCGAGGCAAGCTCGACGGCCTATGGAGGTCCAATCCGGCGATCAAGCGGCCACCCATGTTGTGATAAAATGTCCCTTGCCACCTCCTCCAGCCGTGCACACGCCTCCGTAAAGAGGTCTCGATGTCCCACACGCTGTAAGGTGGACCACGTACGGAGAATACCTGTGCATCGGTAGAGTACCTGCATAAGAGAAACATTTTTCATTGAAAACCTTGTCATTTCTACTGAGCCAAAGCGACCATATAACTGCAATCGCTCCCACCCTAATAACCGTTCTAAGCTTTTTATCTATCCCATTTAACCAGTTGCCAAAAACATTGGCAACAGACTTGGGTGGATAAAGATTAGACGCTATTTGGATAGATGACCATATAGAACGTGCGAAATTACACTCGAAGAATAAGTGTTTTATTGTCTCTTGTTGTGGACAAAATACACACTTAGTGCTTCCATGCCAATTCCGTTTGACAAGGTTATCCTTGGTTAAAATGACACCCCTACGAAGATACCACGTAAATACTTTTATTTTAAGTGGAATCTTCATTTGCCATATTTTTTTATTATCATCGACTGGAATATCAGAATGCACAAGCGCCCTATACATAGAATCTACTGAGAATTTTCCATTCCCGCATAGATTCCACCGAAATTCATCGGGACCTTGTGTAAGTTGGACTGAGGCCAACCGTGCCAGCAAGGCATTCCAAGATGTTAATCTCGGACCGAATAAATCACGTCTGAACGTCACATTGGGTGGTGAGCACTGCATAACAGTGGCTATAGTATCCCCTTTGTGTCGAACAATATTGTATAGGGCAGGATATTGCTCCCGGAGGGTGGTGTTTCCTAACCACTTGTCCTCCCAGAATCTAATCTCCTGCCATCCTTAATATTAAATACACCAAAGCGAAAGAAATGTTTCTTAGTCGCCATTAGGCCGGCCCAAAAGTGGGAATCACCAGGTTTCCAATACACCTGTGATACCGCCTTTGAGCCGATGTATTTTCTTTTGAGGAGTGTTTGCCAAATTCCATCTTCGGTTAGCAGCTTAAACAGCCACTTCCCTAGGAGAGCTGAGTTCTTGATGCTGAGATCATGAATACCCAGCCCTCCTTGATCTTTTGGTCGACAAACAACATCCCATTTAGCCAGTCGATACTTCTTTTTCTCACCATCCCCTTGCCAAAAGAATCTTGATCGGAAGTAATCCAATTTACTCAAGACACCTTTTGGTAACTGGAAGAAGGATATCATATACAGTACCATGTTTGTAAGTACCGAATTAATGAGCACCAACCTCCCACCAAGGGATAGTAATTTGCCTTTCCAACTAGACAGCCGTGCTTGCAGACGCTCCTCGACATGTCTCCATTCCGCATTAGTCAGTTTCCGATAATGGATTGGTATGCCCAAGTACATTATAGGAAATTGACCCTGCTCACAACCGAATATATCAGCATACTGAGCAGCTGCGTCCTGTGCATCACCGAAGCAAAACAATTCACTTTTATGGAAGTTGATTTTTAATCCTGATAATTGCTCGAATGCTGACAATATCAATTTCAGATTCGTCGCCTTATCAAGATCGTGTTCCATAAAAATGATTGTATCGTCCGCATATTGAAGTATAGACAGTCCCCCATCGACAAGATGTGGAACTACTCCTTCAATTTGGCCATCCGCTTTTGCCCGTTCGATCATGATGGTCAACATATCCGCCACTATATTAAATAGTATAGGCGAGAGAGGATCACCTTGCCTTAGGCCTTTTTTGTTTGGAAGTAGTGGCCGACATCGTCATTGACTTTTATCGCCACACTTCCCCCCACAACAAAGTTTCGGATCCATTCGCACCACTCCTCCGAGAACCCTTTCATTCTCAGAGTTTGAAGTAAGAATGGCCATTTAACTTTGTCATAAGCTTTTTCAAAGTCTATCTTGAAAATTACCCCATTAAGTTTCTTCGTATGCATCTCATGTACGGTCTCGTGGAGAACCACGACCCCGTCTAGTATATTCCTCCCTTGCATAAAGGCAGTTTGGGTAGGTTTAACCACATGATCTGCAACAGAATTCAACCTAATGGTCGCTACCTTTGTAAAGATCTTGAAGCTAACATTCAGGAGACATATAGGCCGATACTGTTGTATCCTCTCAGCCGCCTGAATCTTAGGCAACAAAACGATTTCCCCAAAGTTAAGGCGAAAAAGCTCGAGATGTCCAGCATGCAAGCAGCCGAATAACTCTAACAAGTCGGCTTAATGGTTTCCCAAAAATGCTGGTAGAACTCAGCTGGGAATCCATCAGGCCCAGGCGCCTTATTATGCTCCATTTGGAAAACCGCCTTGCTTATCTCTTCTTCAGAGAAGGGTGCGATAAGCAAGTTGTTTTCCTCCGGAGTTACTTGGGTAATATCATCTGTTCTTGTCTCATCAAGAGTGAAGTTTCCTTCCTCCGGAGCACCGAACAGACCTTTGTAGTAGTCCGTAATATACTCTTTGAGCTTGTCCTGCCCCTCGATCAGACCCTCATCCTGGTGAAGAGAGTGAATGAGTTTCCTCCTATGTCTGCCATTGGCAACATTGTGGAAGTACCTCGTATTCGAATCCCCTTGCAGAATGAATTGGGCCTTAGACCTTTGGTACCATTTAAGCTCTTCTTCCCTCAGCATGCGACCCACTTGCTCATTCGAGTGCCGTTTTAGGTCACTCTCATTTGCTGATAAGGGGCGTAATTCTGCGAGTTTATCGAGCTCATCAATAATGGAACACAGGCGCTCTTTTTCTTTTTTAAGCATACCAGTTGTGTGCTTGGCCCATCCACGAAGGAATTTACGCATATTGCGTATCTTAAAATTCCACCGTTGGATAGCACTGTCGCCCACTGCCGGTTGAGCCCATATCCTTTTAACTAAATCATCGAAACCATCCCGCAACAGCCAACCTAATTCGAATTTGAATTGGGACTTTACGGCGGTTTCAATGTTCCAGTAGATAGGAGTATGGGGGCATGATCCGAGAAAGCCTCAATACGTTCCAAAGCCCGACCGTCACCAATGGATATTTATCTTCCCAACGGGAATCCATCAGCACCCGGTCCAGCTTCTCGTATGTCGGCTCTGGGAGACTATTAGCCCAAGTAAATTGTCTCCCCGTCATATGAACCTCCCGTAAAGACAAGCTATCAATTACAGCATTGAATAAGAGAGGCCAATGACCGTCGAATCTACCCTTACTTTTCTCGTGACGGTACCTCAGCATATTGAAATCCCCTCCTATAAGAATAGGATATGGGTTATCCTTAGCTAAATTAACCATTCTCGAAGAAAAGCAGCCTTATATTCTTCTTGGGCAGCGCCATACACAGCAACCAGACTCCAAATAAAATTGTCGGACTTGTTTCGAATATGAAATTTAATATGAAATTCACCATCCGAACGGTCCAACAACTCCATGGTATCGGTTTTAATGCCTAGTAACATGCCACCCGATCTACCTCGAGGGGGACAAGAATGCCAAGCAAAATCCACTCCACCTGAAAGGCGGTCTAGTAGGGTGCTTGGAAAATCTCGTCTACCCGTCTCGGAAATAGCCAGAAAATCCAATTTGTGATCCCTCACATGATGCGCAATATTCAAATGTTTAGCCAAGTCGCCTAGACCTCTGCTATTTTCAAATATGAGCTCTGTTATCGACTCAACAGGGGGGATGCTACTTGTGTTAGTGCATCCAACCTGTTTTTGCGCCCAGCGAAGCGAAACACCTGAGTTGCTCCATTTTGGTCACCTGAAATCTGCATGCAGAAATATAATCGATTCGAGCAATCACATCAACAAGATCGAGAAAAAAGAGAATAATCTAGCCATATATATGGACTGATCAAGTAATTGTGTTTTCTCTTGTTGATACGAAGAGACGCACGTTTCGTAGGCGTCGTAGCGGGACATGAGCTTGTGCGCGACGCCGAGCGCGCGGAGCGCGAACCAGCCGCTGGGGAAGATGGTGGCGCGCAGCTCGGGGTGCCGCTCCAGGACCAGAACGCTGCCGCCCATGCCAGCCCGGCGCAGCGCCAGCGCGGTCGCGAGCCCCGCGATCCCGGCGCCGACGATGACCAATTGACCACCTCCGCCTCCAGCTCCACCTCGCCGCTGCCACTGGCTACCTCGATCGTGTACGTTGCTCAACTATGCTTAGGACAGCAAAGGCCACGTTTTTTTTTAGACATCCATATATCTAGCACAAGTAAGTATGATCTGAATCCGTCGTGGCGATGGACATGATTGGCTGATTGCTGATACTGCTCGTCGGGTCCAGAAATTAAACGCAGTGGGTGAGTGTCAACTGTCAGTAGTGCGGTGCTAAACTTTGTGCTATACACACCATTATGTACACCGTCTGCCAATGTGCTTCGAAATTCGAATCATTGTTGTTTGGACATCTCCTTCATGTATGGGCCGCCTATTAAGCTAATCAGTTTTTGGCAACCACATTATCTAATCAGTGGCCATGATTAACAGGTCAGTTGGTATGCATTATGGGCAAAACGGACACTCCGGTTCACGGCGTGAAATGAGAGTGTAGTCGAGATAATCGCTCGCGAAGCAATCACAGGAGCGGAAAAATAATTGACACGGGAGAAGTAGGGATGAGCTTTGTTTGTTGATACTCCTATGTATATAGGCCTAAGGTGCAGGTGCATAAGTACCAATCTATAATCGGTTAATCTATTATAAATAAAGACGTGTTCTAGCAGCGAGTTTCATCCGGCGGCAAAATTAGCATTTGTCTATATTAGTGCAGCGGATCAACACATGCATGGATATAAGTGGAGCGACCAACACAAAATCTTTACGTGATCCAAAATTTTAAAATAAATTATCTTTGAAAGCGTTAGTCAGATTGATGATCTGTTTTCACCACTGGATTCGTCTTGACGAGTACTTTAAAACAAGATCTCATCTTAATATGTTGTGACAAACTTGTTTTTGCGTCGCCAGTTGTCAGATTATATTACTGTAGTTACCGTATTATTAGTTAATAGTTATCATCCAAATAATACATATTTACCAGGTGATTTTTACATTTTTTTTATCATAGTCATGATCTACATGTTCAGAGAGCGAATATTTGATCCACTCTAAACTCGTAAAATATGAATTACCGTCACAAAAGGGTTACATTGGTGAGTAGCTAAGTTTAAAAAAAAAGGGAAACCATTTGATTTTAACCCGGTAACCAACATGACAATACCTGATGACCAAGTGACGATAATCTGGCAACTAGAGTCGAAAAAAGTTGTCAAAATATATCAAGATGAGATCTAGTTTTAAACATCTCATTGCGACAAAGCCAACTATGAAAACGGATCTGAATATTGATTTACGGTTTAAGAGATAAATCATTTTGAAGTTTGAAAACCAAAAAGAATCTACATGGTGCATGCATCCATGCATGCATGGCTCTGTTACCATATTCTCTCCATGCCCACGTAATGCCAATCTAGGGCACGTACCCTTATTATCACAGTCCATCTATAATCTATAGAGAAACTTGTCACCCAAAAAAGTGGGCCCCACCGTCTGTGTGGAATGATAGCTTTCCAACATTCCTCGTTGGTCTGACATCCTACATTATCTATGTCTCAAAAAAAGTGAAAAAATATATAGAGAAAGAGCACTTACAAGGGTAGTTTAGGGAGTTTTTTGCCCCGTGAGGTGGCGGGAAAATATCTAGCTAGGAAAATCTTCTAATTAGCCGCTTATAGTTTGCGACTGCCCTACTCCGACTCCTACATTTCACTCCAAATTTTTTGGTTTAGGACTATTGTCTTATATTACATTGATGCCCCTATGTCTTCAAGCGCCTGGTCCTCTCTCTTTTGCTCCGTCTTCCCACTCGCATTCTCATCTTATCAGAAGTTAGGCGTGTGGTGTCTCCTCACGAGAGAGTGTTACAGCAGGCCCGAGATGGTGCCATCGGACCCATGGTCCTGTATAAAACCTGCACGAGCTACTGGGAGCTGCCTACTTGGCCGACAGTTGGGGCGTGTCGTGCCACTCTCTTGGTGTTTGTCCGGGCTTCATGGTCCGTCCTTCGTCTTGTGGATTGGCCGCCACGGTGGCAATCTTTTCCTACCATGTCACATCTGTGCGAGAAATTATTGATTAATTAGTATCAACACGTGGTGAAACTTGCCTTATTTCTCTACTTGCGTTGATTTCGGGTCAAGCCAAAATTCCATTGTCTCACAAATACCCACATACAGTACTGGAAAGTATGCTTAGACAACATAGGATAATGTTAGGATACTCGCAATCATGGCACTCAACTTTTAAGGTGATGTTAGGCGACTTGAAAATCATGGTAGCCAAATTTAGCGGAGCATTGGGTTGATGAGTCATAGTAGAAAACTTAAGAGGTGATGATGGGCAACCTGGCAGTTATCGTAGCCAACTTAGGATAGCATTGAGTTGATATGCAGTCATGTTAGACAAAATAACATCAAAGCTATTTTCTGTCCACCAAAGTTTGCTTGTGAAGAATGTTCACAAAACATACGCACAAGACAAATAGTTTCAAAGAGCTCGTCGCGAGAAACCTAAAAGTGAAAACAGAACTTAATTTCAACGCTTGGTTAACAAATTACGGACTTCAAAAAAAATTGTGAACACACATCCAATATGTTTTAGAAGCTGCGTACAACGATAAGACATTCCCTTGTAGATTCATTTGCTAAACAGTAGTATTACTAATCCGCCTAAAAGTACATGCTCTAATTGTCTACAATTACTAGTCAAACTGGTTTTAAGTTGCACCCTTGACAACACCAACAGGTCACGACAGTCCTTTTTGACAAAAATCGTTTGGCCAGAGAAAAGAAGTGAGACGGCGACGCTCCATGCACATGCGGGGCAAGGAGACCGGCTTGCTATTTCTGAAAACCGTGCTTAACCAAAGCTTCTGGCCTTTCCGTTTCCAGAGGTACGCTAAGGTATAACCACAAACTACCCATATGTTAAAGACGGACATATAGTAGTCAACAGATCCAGATCTTCACGAAGACTCGGACTCTGCCTCGCTCTCTTTGCCACCTCCAGCAAGCCGCTCTTCAGGAGGGTCAAACCCTAGCTGAACACGTAACAAAGCAAATGCAAGACAACATAAGCTAATCGAACCACTCGCTAGAAATGTCATCTGAAGTATCACAATTAGAAACTTACCAGTACTCGAGTTATCCGAGGAACATGGCGAGGCCCAGACAAGTCATTCCATAATAGTACACCGCCAAGACCAAAACATGAGAGTTTAAAGAATCCCACCGAGGCATTCTTAAGAAGCTCACTAAGCTCGACATATGGCTTCAACTTTTCATGGAGAGTGATCAGCTTAGATTTACCACGCTGAAAAAAAAAACAATAGAGTAAGTGACAATATTAACACCAACTTAGCCTCTGGCCAGCAAGACTGACCAATTTTGCAGTGGCTTTGAAATGTGAGACTCCTTCAACTTTTGGTACAATGCAATGCCCTCTGATATGAGACATTGTGATCCTTCCACCGACATTTAGGCATAAACAATGATAGGGATGACTATCTTTTACTTTAAATTATCTAGGCGTACGTGTAAGGTATAAGCAATGTGCAACACACAAAATATAGCCATATGATGGTAGAGAAGGTTGATTTCTTTTGTATTTAATTTGCTGTGTTTTCTACTCCTTAATTTAGAACGTTAGCATTCTATCCTATTTCAGGTCAGCATTTACCTTATGTTCTATTCCTAAGGCAAGTCAGGCATGTTTGACAAACGCAAGTTTTCTATCTCATTTTTCTTTGTTCAATATAGAGATGGATCACAAGCACAACTTAGCAGTATCCATGTTTGACATGATAGAACTTTTCAAACTAGGCAGATCACAAGCACAACTTAGCGGTATTCATGTTCAGACACAAAATCACTTGTTACACTAGGGATGATCAAGGTGTAGCCAATGGGCCAGGGAAAGTTGTAGTCTGTAATTTTGGAGTTTATATTTCAAGTATTGATTTGATGGGACAGGGAACGCAGCTTCGTACTAACTTCATTGGTTCTCAGAAAGGAAAACAAGAAGAAGCTTTAACTTGATTTGGTTCTAAACAACCTAGACCTCCTTGAATCTTCATGGAGACAACACACCATGTTGGGGATTCCTTTATTTCATATATAACATGGGCGGCTAGGAGGCCTATGTTGACAGAATTCATCCTAGATCGGGTTATTCGCGCAGCGCTAGGTCTAGTCCGCAAATCGAGGGAAAACGAGAGTAGATCCTAGATCGCGTTATTTGCTTGATTTTTCTTATGAGCGCGTCACTTACATGGTTTGAGCGACGCGGGCGAGCGTAGGTCTGCCCTGCTGCAGGCCGACCGCCATGGATTAGCCTCGACGACAGCCGCCGTTGCTCCTCCGCAGGAGAGAAGGTGCGGCCGTTTGCAGGCGGACCGACGTGGATGAGTCGCCGTTGCTCCTCCCAACGGCCGCTCTAAATATTGCCGGCGGTCGCTGGCAAGCAAGCCTCCTGGCCCCGTATCGAAGCGCCGCCATCGCC
This sequence comes from Poa pratensis, assembly GCA_947311845.1. Classification (NCBI taxonomy): domain Eukaryota; kingdom Viridiplantae; phylum Streptophyta; class Magnoliopsida; order Poales; family Poaceae; genus Poa; species Poa pratensis. The sequence continues at coordinate 23,392,456 of CAMZMU010000116.1, read as the reverse complement.
ATCGATCGATTCTTTTATGGAAACTAATCGCTAGCAAGAGAGGGGTGAACTTACGAAATTGGGTGGGCGCTCTTCGATCGATTACTTTATACAGTATCAGATTCCGGAGTGACGTATTGTATTGCTACGCCTCTGTTTCAAAAGATTTTCGTAAGAAATCTGAGATTCAAATCACTGAGATTTTTTTACCGTGATTGTTTTATTTGTAGGATTTAATCCCATATGACTTTTTCCTAAAGAAATTTTCCACAATATAGAAATCATTTGTTTTTCCAACGATGAAATCAAACAAAATATGCATATTAAATCGTGTAAAAAATGAATTGGCATGACATTGCAATCGAAAGTTTTTTTTTTTCTATCTCCGTGTTTTTAGAATCCCGATAATCAAAGAAGCCCTAGTCCGGCTCGGGCATGGCGTATTTCATTTCTATACTAGCTAGCTTGTTATTGTTTTATATCCTGCCGACACGTATTTCATTTGGAAGTCAATAATTTGTTTTAATATAATCACTTTGCGTACTTTGCTGTTCCGTTTCTTATTATTTGCATTATGTTTTATCACATGTTTTGTGCGCATTTCATGCCAGATTTTTTATGGTGACCCTGTAGATATGCTTCTTTATTATGAATGAATTTAAATCACATTTTGCAATCAAACGATGGATGGTACGTCCGTAAGGGTGAAATTTGTATTCCCTTTGTACCAGGACAAAATGATTGTCAGTAGAAGATGTTGGACCAATTAAGAACATGTTTCTCCTTTCTTCGTCCGAGGGGACAAACGCCATCTTCTTTCTTGTCCTTCCTCGGAGACTTGAGAGATTTGAGGTTGGCTAATTAGTGGATGATTTTTTATTGCTTAACCTGCATCTGGTTTGTTTCTCTCATTGTTGTCATATTCTTGTTCGTTGCAACATGATGTGATATTTGAGACTTACTACCATCGAGGTCGCTCGCAAGGCTCCATAATGTCTGCCATGCCTAGCAGTCTCTGGAGTTCCAGCTATAGTTGCACGAAGCCGGTGACCTCCTCCAAGCGCCCTGAACACGTGGACACGCGATGAAAAAAACACCAACACATAAATTTGTGTGTGTGTATACTTTATTTTTATAATTGTACTTACCTAGTTGTACACTAGAACAATTATTGAGATATTTGGTCGGCTTTACGGCTTTAGAGGTATCTGTCATGATATTTAAAGGCATTAAAGTATATACACCAACACACATATACATATATAAAATTATAGACGCTATATAATTTATGCAATTGTTAAAAAAATTAAAGGAGAACTTTTGTCACAACATATAATATAAATTTAGCCACAAACATAAGTCACAGTTATATATAATAACAGTCCAATAAAGAACATTGTAACTAAGTATCTGAAACGTGTTTATTTTGTTAATTATGCAATCTAAGTAATAAAATCACACTAATTAACATAATAACATGATAAGAATGAGTGTAAGAGAAGTATAAAAGTCTAATATAAAATATATCTATTTATATCAATTTTCCTCGGTCCCAAAAGTTATCGATCAATAATTCCAAGGATAGAGGAACTCTTTCTGTTGTAGGTCAAATGATGTTAGAAAACCTTACAAGGTGATCGAGGTGCAAAGCAAATATAACTCGGTTAATTGTTCAATCTGAGATAACTATAACCAACTAACAAAAACTATAATATCACTTAGAATTCACGCATCTCCGGCGTATCGTCCTCATTGACATCACGTCCAAGATCAGTAACCAATCGATTTTTGCTTTTAATGTATTCCGCTTCCCCCATTAACTCAGCAAAGAAGTCCACAAATTGATCTTCACCTTCTTAGGTTGTCGGGCGACACATGTATAATTCCATATGTGGAAGTTGGGGAATAGGTTAGCATAGTGAAGCATATAGCCATCGAGGTTGAGGTTGCAGCGGGCAGCGTATATGTACTCCGAGGAGGAGCTCTTCGTGTTAACCTCGCTCTTGAAGACAATATCGAGGGATGTTGGCGGTGTCCTATTCGTACTCTTCATATGGACTTCGTGCTCCGGCACATATACTACTCCTGTTGAGGTAGCAATCATAACTTTGTAGATATTTAATTTGTGGTAGCTAAATACTTCACCTTGGAATGCACCCAAAGGTTGGATTTGAATATAAGTGCGTGGAGATCAGCGATCAATGTGTCATAGTCAAAAATTAGAATCACGATAGTACATTATGTCACTCCTTTTTCAGAGGTAGAGAAACAAAGTGAACAGAGTTCTTAGTCTAGCATTCGAATTCGACTCGTCTAAATGAGTTTCTAGTTCTATTTCGTTCCCAATCCATTCCCCCAAGTATTCTCCTTCGAATCCCTCAATTCCGTCCATAGAATTTTTCACATTCGCCGCTCGGTGTAAGGGTTAGCAATCTGATGTGATGGTTAGCAATCTGTTGTGCAATCTCACAAAATGCCGCTCGGTGAAAGTGAGACAACAATCTTTTAGATCATCAGACAGCTCCTTATTTCCACATTCCCTACAGAAGTTGGACACAAAATGCCTCATGCACCACCGATGGTGCAAAGGAGCATGCCTAGGAATATCAGTCTCCACCGCGTTGAGTATGCCTTGGTGGCGGTCCGAGATGACACATACCTCTCTTTGAGGCTCGAATACCTTTGTTCTCACTAGACCCATGAACCACTCCCAGTTGTCTTGGTTCTCCGCCGTCACCAAAGCAAAAGCCAACAGCAACAACCGTCGTTACCATCATGAGCTACGGCAATCAAAAGTGTGCCCTTGAACTGATCGGTCAAGAATGTGCCATCCACGGAGACAACCGGTCTACAATGCTTGAATGCCCTTATGCATTGCCCGAAAGCCCAAAATGCACGGCCAAATACACAGATGGTTGCACCATTGTAATCCCTAGTCTTTTGGCCAAAGGGCTCCACCAACGCAACCATGCCTGGATTTGTAGCGGCCATAGCTCCCAACAATTTAGGAAGTCGGTTGTAAGCTTCCTCCCAGTCACCATACAACATCTTGAATGCGGCTTGCTTTGCCCTCCATTCCTTCCCATACTTCACCGAGTAACCAAACATTTCTTTCACCGTGTCTATGCTAGCCCTCACCGTAAAAGTGGGGAATGTCTCTATGGAATTGGAAAGTCTATAGCCGATGAAATCGGAGGTTAGTTGCCGATGAATGTCCTTCGCATCCTTGTCATCATCATCATTGCCACTACACATGTGAGTTGACACGCATTTTTTTAGAATCCATTCAAAGGTTCCCTTGATAGGTCTTGCACGCACAATCCACGGACACATATTATGCGCGTCCTCACACTTAACCGTGTAACGCTTCTGGACATCCGAGTGAACCACTTTGTATGGTCGAAAGTACTTAACCGCATACTCCTTGAGCCATGTCTTCAATTCCAACAAGCTTTCAAACTTCACTCCCTCAGCAATACCATAGTTTTTGGGATCACTATCCTTCTTCGAAGTTGGCCTTGGTCCAAGAATTTTACTCGTGCCACCATCAACCACGGCTTTATCGGCGAGACTAAGATCATGGAACAATGGTAACCGATGATCCCGGCCCACTACCTTCTTGAATATTTCGACTTCTTTAGCAGTGAACCCATCTTCATCAACATCTTCTTCAGGACCGTCGTCATCCGAGTCCGATGCATAGCATCAGTTATAAGGGATGTCATGGTCCATGTCCTCATGCCTACAATTTGTCTCCACATCACCAATATCATTTTTACGAAGCTCATACTCCGATGCATCGCTCTCCTCCTCCGATTCTTCATACTAGATGACCCGTTGCGCGACTGCGCAACCGCCTGATGCAACTATCACATTGTTGTCACACATTTTATTCGTTGGTGATAACTCATTAATTTTATTTGCATTCATTTAACTTATACCATATAGAAACCCATTATTTGTATGAATCACTGTTATCATTTGATACCGAAAGTTATGTACCTAAACAGAAAAACAGAAAGAATCGTTTCATTTCCATGTATGAATTGACAGTTTCAAAAATAATGAAAATTTAAACGTTGCACTTACACTATGTAAACAAGCAGTCATGCGTCAACAAAGTTCAGACATTGGCAGCAGATATCAAATTCAAAAAGAACATATAGCACATCCACATGCAACCACAATAAACTAATTTCAGCATTTAATTAGATCAGAGATATAAAGCATATAGAATAAGCTGACACAAAAACGGGTCCTCCTCCTTTACACAGAAAACTGCACAACTACCAGAAATAAGACCGTATTGTTGCCATAGGCTCTCTCATTCAGAATAGCTAATTCGACGTCATTTTCAGATTGATATGGCACATTGGATCTCACAAACAAATGGCACCAAGTTGTGTTGTTATCCGTGGCACACTTGTTCAGTTTAGGACAAAAATACACTTTACTAAATTCTCTTGTAATAAATACTCAAACTCTTCTTGAAATATTGGGATAACAAACTGTAACAATATAATTTGATTATCACAGTCCTCAACTTGCATCGGTGTCATAACCTCACATCAAACATATGGAAATGAAATAAAAGCCATGCACTAAAAAAAAGCACTTCTCAGTTTATTATTAATTACGACAAACTTTCTCAAAGGAAGAACACAAAGCGACAATTTGTATCATAACACAAAAACATGTTAGAAAATAGGTTTGATCATTGGCAACATACATGCGTATTGAAATTGTAAACACGTTACATTTAAGACAGTGTCACTGTCATCCAATTTGTTCTCCAGAATGATGTTTCTCACGGAGAAAAGGAGAAACCAATCCCAATTTCATCACAATGATCTCCAGAATGATGTTCAAACCTTGATGGAGGTCTTAGTCTGGACTATTGAGGAGGTAGTGGATCAGGTCCTTGACAGAGGTCTTCGTCTCACGCAGACTACCTCAACACCCGGCAGTGTTGCAGCAAACATGCTGTCTGTTCAGCAAACAACAGTCATCCTTTATTTTTGCCTAGGCTCTCTAACCAGGTTGGCCCCGCCACTGCAATGTAACATTGTACATTGACCGCCAAACTGGCCAGCTACAGTTAAGAAACGTAATCATAGGGCACCATCTGACTATGGGCACACGGGCATGCTTCGCCTTACAAAGAACCACCCATGTAGAACCTTGGGAGGTCTAGTATGAAAAAACAAAACTATCTGTAGCCAATTAGCTTGGGACAAAAAGGCCTTGCTGCCCAGTTCAGCTCCCGAGAAAAAAGAGAATAAGATAAATCATATAACAAACTATACACCTTAAAACTTTCCTATTCAATTAGCCAAAGAATGTATGAGAGGCAACAGTTGGAATATTTCTCTCCAAAAATAAATCATCTGCCCCATCTCCATTCAGCGAGTATATCTCCTTCCTGGCTACCTTCTTATTCATTTAGTCTATTTTTTTATGAAACTGCAATGAGATCAGTCGTGATCAGTGTGACCGCTGAGGACTAACGAATAGTCAACATGATGTATGTAGTGGAAATACTTTACCCATTCTCGCAATCAATGTAATGCACCAGCTAGTGCTAATAATAACGAAAAATAAATGAAAATGATACACAAGTTTTAGTAACTTGAAATAGAACCCAGCCGAGAGCAGTATACAGAATATCAAACTGAGAGCCGTATGCAGAAGAAAATGGAGCAGCTGACCATGTGATTTTCTATAAGATTATATTAAGAGACTTCCTCCCGGGCAATGTTATTAACCAAAAGGATTCACAGTGGCCTGGCCGCCTGATACTTGCATTAATGCAAAACGTAGCTATCTCCTGGTATATCCCTCGAAATGATGGAGTACATGAGAAGAAAGAGGGAAAATAAAGGTTTTTAGGGAAGGCATACCTGCATCATCAATGAACACCAATGCTGGTGGTTGTCATTAGCTGTTGGTGTAATAATCTTTTGGCAGCCAAGAAAATAAAGTATGTAGTACACATGTCCAGTTGATACCTAGTGTATGTGTACACATAGAAATAAATCAAGGAATGCTATAGATAAAAAGTAAACCACTGAGAGGAGGAAGGTCTCAACCTGCAAGCTTAAGAAGATCATGACGTTGACCCAAAACTAAGCCATGTATCTTTGTTGGCAGCTAGCTTCACTGGTCATCGGGAGTCTTTGCCGGCCATTAGTTGTTGGCGAGGGAAGAGTGGCCTAGTTGGGAGGCCAGGAGCGCCGGCGGTCATGTCTACATGCCAAACAATAGCACATTAGCGACAACACAGGTGATTCAGATGTTCAGTTATATTTGGATAATGATAAAAGCACGTGTTCAAATAGTGGTCAAGTTAAATAAGTTGTGTGGTACTTGAAGTACACATGCTACTCCTGAAGACACATGTGAATTCGATTTATAGAAGTTGCCAACAGAAGCAGTAATCTTGAAAGGATAAAAGGGTATGATATTCCCAATACTCCAAGCGTTTAACAATACAGAACAAAGTGCATAAACAGAAATCAGTATTCCAGGTTGGACAGCACAAATCAATTAATCACATATGCACAACAGAGAAATTTATGCTTATTGCTCCAATGCAGAGAGATTTATGCGTATCGACTCAACTAAAAGGAGTATAATAAAGTTCAAGAGTAGAAGTACCAATAAAGCACAAGCAGATTACAATACTTTCATCAATTGAAGGAATGGTGCTTGCACAACCAGATTAAGTACTGTTTAAATAGTGCTTGCACAAGCACTACTTAAACAAGCAGATTACAGAACTCCAATGACCAAGCACAAGAACAAGCAAAAGTACATCTAGCCAATCAATTCTCTTGAATTTGCAGAAATTCTTGCCTACACTTTCATCCATATGCTTTCTCTTGAATTTTACTCAAGCAAGCAAGCAATAATGCACCACCCGAGAGAGAGACAGAGACAAAGAAAGGAAATATGGAGTACCTGGTGCCCAGAGCCGTAGCAACGTGGCGTGGCGGGGCTGCTACCACAGTGGGGTGCACTGAGAGGACGACGACGTCATCTTCCCGCTGCTCTGATGGCCGTCATCTGCTGCTCCAACGAGCCTTCTACCTGCTGCCGATGCTCCGGCGCTCCATGCGCACAATAGCATCCACTCTGATATTGATAACCACGTGAAGATTTCTGCAATGAAGACTTTGTATCCTTCTGGGTAGGTGACGCTAGCCTCGGGTTACATGATTTAATGGCCCGATAAATAATTAAACAGGGTAGTCAGAATGCAATATATAGAAAACAACAACAAATTAATCAAAGTTTCCATCATCCGCTTCAAAGCTAGCTAAACATGTAAAATACGAAACTGTTACTATCCATATGTGTGAAACCATCTTTCATACTACCAGCCTAAACAACATGCTCTCCTCACTTAGTAAAAGGTTCATGTACCGGCAAAAGAGAGACAGGGACCAGAGCACATCGCACATTATTGTATATATGGGCAGCGAGGTCTGTGAGAAGCTCACATTGGCGCATTGGTATCAGCTGCGCTCGCTGAAGCATCTTGAGATCATGGATCCTGATGTTGAACGAGAAAACAAGTCCCCACTTTGTTCTGCTACATCAGACCTATATCCAAAGAATATGAATAAGTACAAAGACATTGCCATCAATGTACACATATGTCGGATTCCAGAACTGAAGATGAATAGACGAAAGCAAAGCAACTCTACTCACTGGCTTTGATACTCGGATGTTACAAAGATAACACCTGAGATCAGCCCAATTAAACTGAATATTTGAAAATCATGTAAAGATTCAAAGAATAGAAATAAGGAACATTATGTGATATTTGTCCTAGGTATATATTGCTGCAGCATTATAGCAACTTTCATAACACTCAATAGTTAAGAATATCAACAGTAAACTAAACCATACACCATGCTTGGATACAATGTAGAAAAGAATGCAAGAAAAATCATTATCGTGCTAAGAGGAGCAACCAGATGTGCAAGGATTCAACAGAACAGATCAATGCTCAGAACCAAAGTATTATACATGGTGAGAGAAGACAAAAGAACATCAACATAATTATAGCTAGTGCAGTTTCATGTCCTCACCTAAAATGAGTGACTTCAGTGATAACCTTTTGAGGCGCTTGATCGTGAATCTGTTCTTTCTGTACACACGATTATGAAGACCAAAAAATAATCTTGCCCACTTTGTATGCCATGTAAACTTTCGGAAACGGAGAAAAGGTGAGGATGCATAAATTTGGTAAATCAGAAGGATCTCGTGACAAATATAATAAAGAAATAAACTAATCTGGGACAGATATGACCATATTTAGATTGGATTCTGCAATCATTCAATTTAGTCTAAAGTTGAGTAATGGAGAGCTAGCCACAAATCAAAACAATCATCTATTCTAATTCTAGAAGAAACATGGTTTTGGTAACTTCATTTTTATAGAACAGATGTCTGCAAAGGATAGTTTCTTTGTGATTTATTTCAGACAAAATATTCAGGAGCAATCAATTTCATGATTGTTTCCTGTATCCCTTTCTACACTTTCTACAAACTCACTACCAAAGGCAAGCAAGCGCAATAATTAATTATAACTTGACAAGAATACCAAAAATGTCTTCCTTGTTTCATTGAGCAGAGAGTAAAGCGAAAATAAAACTGCTTCTCTTTGGTAAATGCATGAGCCCTGAACAATGGTGAGTTCTACACAAACCCGACTTTATGTATTTATTTAAAACTTGACACCTCTAGAAAACCATAGGCATTTGGAAAGACATTTAAAGGCGCTGGAAATTAGAACCTACTGAAGTTTTGATAGCACAAATTAAATGGAAACCAAAGAATAGAAGCAAACCTACAGGAATAAACAAAGACAACTAAAAAGAAATATTAACTATACCAACATCTGCAAGAAAGTAGACACAGTACCTCGTGTAACCTGGATCAAGGATGTCAAAAGATCAGTAGAGTACATGCTAGAACTATTCAGCTCCAGACACACCTTACCTAGACAGTTACACTAATTAAGAGGCGGAACTCCCTAGCTATCATTTAAATGGCATCTTAATAGTACCACGATGCTCTGCTAAAAACACCACTCTAAAAGCTCTGCTTGAAAGAAACCTCTACAAGCTCTGGTACAAAGAAACATCGCTAGCCATCAGTTAAAATGGCCATGTTAAGCATGTTGTTCCTAGGGACACTCACCTGCATATAAATATATAAGCAAAAATTAACCAACGTTTTATAAACCATAGTTAGACAGTGGACATTAATTCCAAGAAACGAGCACATGTCCTAGGGCATGTTCAAGCAGCCTAAAAGTGAATTCCGTGTCTATTACATGACTGAACTAAGGAACTGTGTTCCAGGGAACCCTTCCAGGGAATAAAAAAGAGAAGTACACCATATTCTAGGGAGTAGTACATTCTTACCTTTATTGACGATCCCCGTGGGTATTTTGAGCCTCCTCAATAGTAGCATTGTCAAACCACACTATCGACGAGCCCAACCGTACTACTCTTATTTCCTTCAAGTAATAAACAACCCTCAGCTCCACCGCTGCTCGACTCTCTGCTGGAGATGAAACTGAATACAAAAATTGCAGTATCGACTGTCAAACAAAATCCTTCATATGCTTTCGATTAATGGTAAAATTCATGTCAAAACTAAATCTCATATGCTTTATAGTAATGGTCAAACTAAATCCTCCAAAACAACAGTTTTAGAGTAATGGTCAAATTCATGGCAAAGCTGGAAAAAATCACCAACCTCCAAATCACCTTCCTGTTACTCTTTTCCTTGCTAAAATTCATTTCAAAGCTGCAAAAACCAACGATAAAAGTTTCAGGTGAAATGCAAATGTAGAATGTCGTTTCCATAACTAACTTAAACCATATCATAAGAGAATGTTCAAACCTTTTCAGGTTTTCACAGAGTAAAAAAATCAGAGCAAACCATGCAATTATATATAGACACTAATTTATTAAACAACAAGATGAGAACAGAAAGGAAGCTGAAGAAAAGGCCCAAGTGCATGACTTTGGGCATCCATACCTGCTTAGCAATAAAATGTGAATAAACGATTGGCAACATCCTCCCCTCCCAGCAGCGTTGCACCATGACCAGGGTCTGCAGATGCAATCAATTTAAGTAAAATATATTGAGGTAGTTATCAGCACCTAGCCACAAATAGCAAATAAAAACAACCACCTATACTCAAATTTCATTCAGACATATTAAAGATTGCATCCGTCCATTTCTTAGATGAAAAGGAGAAGAAGCTTGCATTTGTGACGGTCAAATCTCAATTCATTCAATGCAAGGAGCAGCTGCTGGAAATCAGAAGAAGCTCACCTTTGTCATGTGACCTTCCATCTGGCCAGGAACGCCAGAAGTGGAGGAAACACCTGGTGGCAGGCCACTGGCGTCGCGGACTCGCTGCTCCGTCGGTGCCGCCCCTCCTTCGTCCATTTCTGCCGCTCCCGCTCCTCACCAGCACCGCCGGAGATCGTGGAGAGAGCGGCCCCCATCCAGCCTCCCCCGTCTGGCCCTCGAGTTGTGACTAAAAAGGATAATACCAACAATGAATTGTGAAAACAATTGCATGACTATCAGGCAGCTTTTGTTCCTCATGTCTGATCATTTAGGCTGTGATCTTTAAGTACCAAAGATCTGACAAAATACAACAATTAGTGATCCATCGTTAGACCCAGCTTGATTATGAATTTATTCCTACAGCCTCAAATTGTCACTGAATTCAGTTTACTGAAATTGCATATAACTAATCAAACTTCATAGTTTATTTTGCTAATTGCCACATCATGAATTGTACAGATAGAAAACATAAAATAGACTGAAATTACCTGACACACCTTTGGACGGGATGGAGATGACGAAGTTGCTGAAAAGAGAATAGCGGAATTCATTGAACACCTACAACCTACATCCTGCTTTATTTTCATTGGACACCTTGTGCCAATTCTACAAAGATGCCTTGAACGTCTTGTAGCCATTCTACAAAGATGAGAGATCATGGGGATTAAACAAAAGAGAATAGTGGAAGAGAGTGAGAGAGGAGGCAAATTAGTAGGAGCATTACCACGCCTCAATCCTAGCACGGTGCTTCCAATTTACAGCAGCTTGACAGCCGTGGAACTGCAGCTCCTCCTCCTCGTCAGATTTCTTTGTCAAAGATCTGAAAGAAAGTTGAACGTTGAGAGAGAGGAGAAGGATAATCAGGCTCACGCTCTGCCATCAGGCTGTTGCAATCATGACCATCAAACCTGAGCTCACCTTTGTGGCTTCGTGCCTCCAGAGCTGAGCGACCCACCCCACCGGAAAAATCCTCCAAAGCTGAGAAGGATAAGGGAGGAGATGGACTTGCCTGTTCCAGTCGTTGCAGGCCGCCTGCGTTCCGTCGTTGAGGAGGACACCGTCGTGGACCGTGTGCTCAGCCCGGAGCAGGCGCCGGCGCTAAATTTTGTGCGCGCGGCCGGCCACCACCTACACTCCTCCCGTGGCTTCTTCACCTCCTTCACCCACCGCTGCTCCTCGAGCTCTGTCGCTCGACGTCGCTCCTCCCGATGCGGGCGGCGCCTGCACTCCCTCATGGTCCTGCTTCTCTGGCGCACGGAAGAGGAGGCCGACGCACAAGAACAAGAAACAGTACATAAGAGCACAAAATCGAGGGAGACCTAGAGAGGAAGCAAGAGCTCACATGCCTGACGGACACGAGAAGGAGGAGTCGCGTGGACGCCGCTGGTGGACGAACTGCACGCACGCGGCGAGCTCCCGTGCTCGTCGCCCTGCTCTGCCTGGGAGGGGATTCGGCCATTTGGGGAGGAGAGAGGCGGCGGCGCGAGATGGCGAGATGGAGCAGCCGAGCACGCGGGGAAGCCCGGCGGCATCGCTGGTTAAGAGGAGAGGGAGAGAAGCCAGGGAGATGCGCTACGGCAGCGCCTCCGGCGATCCACTACCGTCGAACTCGTGGATGCGCCGCCTATCCGTTGCTCCTTCTCCACGCGCTCCTCTGGGGTGGAACGGAGGTGAGGCGGCGGCGGCGCAGCGGGGCAGAGGAGAGGGAGCCGGGGACGACGAGGACGCGGGAGAGGAGAGAAGAAGGTTGTGGCGGCGGGGAAGAAATGAGGCGCGGGTCGAGGAGGGAAGGGATTGGCTGCTCTGGGTGTTAGGGTTTTCACCGCGTTTCATCCGACGGCCCTCGGTGAAAGCGGGAGGTGAAATAGTAAATGGACGGCTGGTGAAGTTCACCGCGAACATCTAACGGCCAAGGATGCGCCACGACCCTATTCAACCATGATCGAACGGCCAGCAGCGATCCGGAGGGGCAACTGCTCTGGATGGCCTCTCTTTCTCGTATCCTTTATAGTAGTAATTGGTCACTTTGAATCGGGCTTGAAGGTGGGCTCCTTTCGTGTTGGGTCATTCTTGGTTGGCTAAAATCATGTTGAGTCATTGGAGGTGGACTCGACGTTGTGTAGTACACTTCATGGCATGAGGTGGCTCATTTTGAACCGGCCTCCTAACGTCATTTCGGAGGCACACAAGTTCAAGTCAAATGTCTTGGTGGCAAACAACTCGAGACCCTTGTCTTGGGATCCCGCCACCGTCTCCCTTATATGCACTCCAACACAACTCGGAGTTGAGAGGCATAGTCTTCCAATGAATATGCATTCCGAACCCAACATTATGACTTCCCTCCAAGAAATTACATCATTTGGATCCGTCCAATTCAATGCAATCCGCACTCTATCCACAACCTAGGAATAGCTAGGACTATGGCCAAACACCACCACTTTCTCCTCCGAGTCATGCTCCACATTGCCTTTCAAAAAGGCATCCTTGTCCACATGATGAACACTAACCATTCTCTCCATCTAAAAAAATAATTACAACATCCCAAACACACCAAATGATGGATACATTGCACTAAGCTATGCATTTGAACCAAAATCTAATTACCCATGTTAATTTTAACTATTGTCATTAAGCACTAACACTAACTAAATCTAGCTCATTAACTACATCTAACAAAAGGCCTAAATCTAACCTACAAATCATCACCACAACACTTCATAGCCACCATAACCCCACCCATAGACCAATCTAACCAAGAAAAAACCACACATTTGCCCACATATTCAAATTCTAGGTTTCCAAGATCTACACCAATGCCACCAAATTGAACGTTTTCTATTGGACAAAAACAAGGAGGATGGGGGAGACTACCTTCTTGCACGTAGGGAGACGAAATGCACGAAAAACTGACACCGAAATCGAAGGATTTGAGGCGGGTTGAGTTGGGGAGTAAGAGGGAGAGAGAGGGTCGTGATCAGGCTGGGACGAACAAAATAACGGGTTGGGGTCGCTGGGTGGCCACTCACCCGCGGCCCCAGCTAGTTACACTGCTCGCATACGGTAGCGCCACTGAATCTGGAGCTGCACCCAGAAGGGTAGCGCCGTGACGAGGTTATACTCTGCGGGTACCCCAGCGTAAGGGTACCGGGTGCACGTGATGATCAAAGAAGCCCAAGGATTAATCGAAGCCCACGAAGGAAGGCCCAAGACGAAGAGTGCTTTCCAAGTTAGATCAAGTTATAGTCGGTTAAGACTTTCCATACATGTAACCTTGGTCGGTTATGTTTCCCGAGACCCAGCCTCCTATATAAAGGCTGGGAGGGTGATCGATCAGGGCAAGCAATCCATAGCCACCAGAACCCCGACGAGATCAACAGCTCGCCGGACCTTTGTAACCTTCATATCCACATAATCAATACAGACAAGCAGGACGTAGGGGTTTTACCTCACTCGAGGGCCCTGAACCTGGGTAAATCCCGCTTGTCAGCCGTTGATTCCACCGATACTACACGTTCTCTACCACACAATCAACCCTAGGTGTAGCAACCATGGGGATTGCCGAGGGCACACCTCGACACGCCGGCCAACCTGGCGCTACCTAAGCAGACCCGGGTCCCACCCTGCCACGCTGGTTCCACGCTGGCAGGAGGGTAGCGCCACTCGATCTGGAGTTACCATGTTAAGGGTAGCGCCTCTCGCGTGGGCGCTACCAAAAAAGGGTTAGAATCGTAATTTGTTTCAAAAAAGGTTCATTTTTTGTTGAAGTTTGTCCACGTGATCAGTTTTGTCAAATTCACCTGCGCGGTGAGCTGAGCTGAACAGCAGTTGCGATTGGTACAAAATGGCATCGCTCAATCGCTGGTTGCTGGTCAATCTAATCTGTCTCTGCATAAGTAAAGCACATATCGTTCGCTTACAAAGCATGTTACTTTTTTCAGGAGTAATTTGAGTTTCCTGCTGCTATGCAATTCCTTTCTCTCCGCGTCATACTAATCTGATCAGAGATACATATAGTTCTTTTCAGGAAAAAAAAAATCCAGTTGTAACTGAGAATAAAGTTTAATCCATATACCTGCTGTGGGACCCCGAACTAGCTGTCCGAAATACCCGATTATGCTTAACACAACGATCCCGTGATCAGTCTGTCGTTGCACATAATCCGAATTGGATACCAAAGTTTACATCCATTACAATACCGAATTAAAAGTCTTACATAAATGGTCATTTAGACCAAGTCTTACATAGGTGCCTTCAGGGGCCAAACCAAAATATCAGCGGAAGCTACGGCGTAGAAGACATCGAATCCTAACGAAGACGACCCGACAGGCAGCTGACTTGGGAGATCCTTAGTTTGCGTAGAATCGCCATACTCCTGCTCGGCGTAGTGCTCCTCCTCGTAGTCTGGCTAGGACAATAGCCAGGGACGAAACCAATATGAGTACATTTGAATGTACTCGCAAACTACCCCAACATGAGTATGCACTAGTTTTATCTTACTTTCATACTTTTATTATTTAAAACATCTCTATATCTTTATTGAAAAAGGTAAGAAGAGTTTTATAACTATCTTTTAAAAGAAGTCACCATCTCATTTGTTTCTCCAATACTCCTCCTTTTTCTGACCATGGCTCACCATGGTCCATTCATTTCAACAACTCCTACCACTCCATTTGGTATAACTGTGTAACACCATCACCATTTCTGTTTCTTTTTAAATTTAAAAACTTTTTCTAAAAACTTGCACATGGTCAAAGTAGGGCCTCCCAACTGTCCATATCCGAGGACTCGGCTATTCGAATAGTTTTAACCCTCTGCAGAGGTAGCACGCTTTTTAACCCACATCCATCCGGCAGCTCATCGTGTCCGCCATGTCTCGCCATACAGGGTGTATGCGAAGTAAGCCGCCGACCATAGCCTGTCTTTGCTCATGCTAGTATAGGATCCTACCGCTATGAAATTATCATCCTTTCC